>CABHPQ010144799.1:0-11696 GCA_902168405.1 Peromyscus aztecus
AAACGCATAGCCCGGGCCAGTTCTAGCGGTTCTTGGTTTTGCAGCAGCCTCATCCTTTCAAGGGCAGAACAGCCCAGCTGAATGAATCAGCACAAGATACCAGAGCTCGGGGAGACTGCACAGCTTCCTCTGAACCAGATTTGATCCCAGTGGCAGCAGGTCACACTGTTGTTGATCGTGTCGCACTTGTGATGACTAGTGAACACTCACAATTAAACAAGACAAAGATCGAAAAGGCACTAGAAAAACACAGGTGATCATCTCGTTTGTAATATTAAGCACAGAGGCTGGTTTTTAAATACGGCACACATGAGAGGTCACACAGGAAGAGACTGATCAACAGAGAACGAATGTGAGTCAGTTAAACATCAAGCAGCTGAGAAGAGAAAAACAAGATGCCAAGAGGGCAAGGGGGCAAGGTCTTCACGTAACTGTCCTCTCTGGAACAAATCAATGTGAAAAGGCAAATGACCCAGTAGCAAACCAGGCTAAAGGCCACCACCAGACTCTTCGAGCTGCTGACGAGACCAAACATCTCCGTGAGCCACGTGGAGCAGAGGACCCAGGGCTGAGCTTGGAGGAACAGAGATGGGAGACAAGCAGAAGAAGGTGGAATTCTGCAACTCAAAGCCCACATCAATGGGAAGAAAACAGGAGTATGGATGCTAAGAAGTACATGCATTTCTTGTTGATAAGCACAACAGTCAAAGAAGAGATCTGAAGGGCCGGGGGATGAAGAGCTCAGCCAATAAAGTGTTTGCCAGGCAAGCTTGAGAATCTGAGTTCCCATCTCCAGCACCCACATAAAATGCCAAGTGTGGACACACGCGTATACAACTCCAGCATTGGGGGAGTGGGGGAGGCAGACATAGGCCAATCCTACTGTTTGCTGACCCACCAGCCTGACCCGCCAGGTGAGCCCAGGTTCAATGGAGACCATACGTCTTTTTTGAGAGCAACTGAGGAAGCATTAATACCCAGCATTAACTTCTGGCCTCCACAAGCATGTACACAAATTGATTAATTAATTTTATTAAAATTTTAAAAACTGAATGAGAACAAGAGATTAAAAGAAAGAACAAAAGAAGGAAAGAAAGAAATAGCTGGGCAGTCGTGGCACATGCCCTTTAATGCCAACACTCGGATGGCAGAAGCAGGCAGATCTCTGTGAGTTCAAGGCCAGCCTGGTCTACAGAGTGAGTTCTAAGACAGCCAAGGCTACACAGAGAAACCTCATCTCCAAAAACCAAAAGAAAGAGAGAGAGAGAGAGAGAGAGAGAGAGAGAGAGAGAGAGAGAGAGAGAGAAACTGTACAAACGGCTTAGGGAAGGGTCCCCCAAAAGCAGCAGTTCTAAGAATATCAAGATTCTTCAGCCCCAAAAGCAGCAGTTCCAAGAATATCAAGATTCTTCAGCCCAGAACTGAGCTCTGGTTTCTCAACTCCTAAATGGCCATCCTTGTCTGAAGGATATAAGTGAGTGATGGTACAGAGAAACTACAGAACTAGACCATTCAGTAGCAGAAAGAAATATTTATTGGGGATCAAACTGCCAAGGTCATCTCTTGGGGAGACCGGTCACAGAGAAGAGAAGAGCAGGTTTTTTATATGACAATCAGCAGAATGGGGACCCCAGGTTATAGAGGCTGTCCTGATTGAGTGGCAACTGGGTGCCCTGGCCAGTCAATTGGCCCTTGGGGAAAAGTTAAAGGAGGTTCCTGGAGGTTTAAGAGACGTTCCTGGTGAACAGATACTGCTTTAGAGATCTGCTTTTCTTGCAAACAGAAACCTTTAGGCTTATTTACCCAGGCAAAGTCCTTCAGTTTAGGACAATGTCACCAGCACTGCCATTTGAGGGGGGATGAGGGGCTTTGGACTTGACAGCTATACATGAGGGTGTGACTGAAATGTAAATCCAGACACTAATCCGTCCTGGTGAACAGCTTTGGAACCAGATGTCTGGATTTTCATGACGGAAATGGCTCACATCTAACTCCGATTTCAGCCCATCTCTTACGTTCGTTACCACTGCAGAGTAGAGAATGTCACAGGAGCCCAGATCCGGGTGCTGCAGAGGACCACTAGAGAAAGGTGTGCCTTCCTGCTCAAAAGATTGCAATCTGTCTCTGCCATTGGGAGGACACTAACATTCTAAACTAGCCAAAACAAAAGAGTTAGTCCAACTAGGCCCAATCACCAGGCAAAAAAACCACCCCTGAGGAAGGCTGATTCACTTTAAGCCATGCTAAAGATGCGGAAGGAAAAATTATCCCTTTGATGAGAGCATGTATTTTTTCCTTACAAAAAACCCTGCTCTCACAGCAGCCACTTAGAGAGCCATTCAGCTGGATTATGCCTGCCAGTTTTTCTGAAGTAGTCACACCAGCATAACTTTCCCTTTTTCTTTTCTCTCTTTCTTTCAGATACTGGCCATGGCCTGGGCGTGCTTTCCGAACATTCTGGGCTTTCTCACCCTCGTCTGATGCTCCCTCCCTACTACATCCCACATCTGCCCCATGGATGTTTGTCTTGGGCCTCTATAGTTGTGCTCCACGCCCAACTCCGAAGGCATGGTTTCCATCCTCCTCAGCCGGGTGCTGCTGAGATTTTTACAGCTTGCCTGTTCTGGGGTTTTTCTTTTAAACTCTAATAATAATTGTCCTCCAGTCGATTCTTAAATTGCTAACAAGACTAAAAAACCCTGAGAGGAACCCCAGTTTTCCGAGTAACACATTAACACCCTAAATGGCGCTCCCCAAAATCTCCAGTGACAACAGCACCAGTCCTCAAGCTACCTGATGATCCAGCATGACCTGGAACGAGCTGCAATGTTGTTTGGACTTGCTGGCAATTGTTCCCGACAGTGCAACTGAACTTTCATAATCAAAAGGGAGTGTTTGTCAAGGCTTCACCTCTGGAAGAAGCCTTTCTGGGTTCATCTACCTTCAGACAGCCCAACGGTATGCTTAGCAGCTCACTTGTCAATTCCACTGGTCAAGAACAAGACCACTACCACAATTTAAAGCCAAATTTGAAGCAACCTTTAAATAAATACTGGCCAGGAGGATGGGCTCTGGCCAGGTCCATACCCAGGTTCCTAGGAAACAGCCCAGAATCAGGTTTTGCAAGGGCTTAAGAAGAAAAACCCATAATTCATTGCATTTTCCATCAGGTCCAATCAGGGGCAAGCATACATCCTGACATACTTCTTGCCAGTGACCCTCCCGCCTACATGCAATCGAGTACATCCGGAGCAGATGGGTGAAAACCATGTGGCTTGTTATCTCCCATAAACAAGCCTCCGGCATTTCAGGAACTATCAGTTCTCGGGCAAGGGGCTTACAGATCAGAGGTATTTTTGTTTCATAGATCTCTTAAGCATAGTAATTAAAGCTGAAAATGTAACTTAGGCTCTGTGATCACAACTCTCCATCCTGCTTTCTCTTGGAGATCATTCATACACATTTCAAGTATTTCCCAACAATTCTTTATTTTGTTAGGAAATGGAGGGGACTAGATGGATGTTCTATTAAAAAGTGAAGAAGTTCCCAACAAACCATAAATCTACAACAGAAAATCTTCCTCCACTCACCTTGCCATGGGTTAGTGTGCCAAACTAATGAGTAAATCAACGAACAATGTGTCAAAATGTCATGTGGCAGATACTCTGAGGGATATCAAGGGCTAAAGAAGGTCCCTGATCACAAGAGCTTAAAATGTAGCAAGAAACAAAACAGCAAGGATTTCGAAGATTAGTGTCCTTAGAGCTTCAACATTGCCTCACTGGAGGCAGCTTGAACATGAGTTATTTTCTGTCCTGAGCTGAACTGTGTCTCCCTAAATCCCAGCACCTCAGAATATGACCACTGTAAATGAAGAAAGGAAGAAAGTTCTGTAATGTGGTTATTAAGTTGATACGATAAAGATGTCCTCGTACCTGGAAATTTTGCTCTTCTCTCTCTCTCTCTCTCTCTCTCTCTCTCTCTCTCTCTCTCTCTCTCTCTCTCTCTCTCTCTCTCTCTCTCTCTCTCTCTCTCTCTCTCTCTCTCTCTCTCTCTCACACACACACACACACACACACACACACACACATACACACTTGTTCCTCAACAATGCCCATGCTTAAACATTAAGACCTTTTAATAAACCCCAACAATAAGAGAATGGGAAGGAGGTGAGTGAGGACGGAATGGAAATTAGGATATAACCTCAGACGGCACCACACAAAGATACAGGAAAACATCCCACTAAGTCAAGGAGAGATGCCACAGGCAAAGTCGACCTTGCCTAGATCTTGGTATCAGACTGTTAGCTCTCCAGAATTGTGAAAATTAATTCCAGCCATTTAAGCTGTCCAATCTTTGGCACATTGTTATGGAAACCCTAGCAAATGAATATACTCCAATACACAGTTGTTCCAAGTAAGGCAACTAACTGTTTCTTTCATTCATTTATTTTGTAACCAAGATCAAACACTGCATTTGGTCCTGTCTCTTTGGGAGTCTCTTTTCTTCAGCCATTTTCACTCATAATACATTTTTAAAGTCAGGCTCACTTTCTATTAGATTGAGATTAAAGAATTTTGGCAAGAACTCAACAAAAATCTTCTTGGATACTTCCCACTGCACCACTTCAGTATGTACAAATGTAGGTTCCCCATATAGGTCCGACCACTTAGTTGAAATATAATTCCCCACTGTAAAAGTCCTTTGCTCCTCTTGTAAGGAGTAAGTCATTTAGTTACCAGGTAACACTTTGAGAAGACAGGAATTCTAACAATCATTCACCAAAAGGGTTTTAGTATCTCTAGACAATTCTTACCTGAATCAATTATTACTTGCAAATTACAGGATGTTCTTGTCTTGTTTTCTAATTCTGACATCTTGTTTTAAATTTCCCTAGGTGATATCCTTTGGTTAACAAAACCAAAAATAACACAGACCTAAAATAAAAACCTTTACCTCTCTGTCTCAATTTGACTTTTTTGAGAAGTAGTAATTATCCATCATGGACTACTGGAATTTTTTTTAACCCAGTGTTACAATCTATTTCTAATTGTTTTGGTTTTGTTTTGGTAATTTAACACATTATATTAAATTTATCTTTTTTTCTGATTTTCTTTTCTGTGCACTGGTGTTTTGTCTGCATTCATGTCTGTGTGAGGGTGTTGGATCCCCTGGAACTATAGTTACCGACAGTTATTAGCGGCCATGTGGGTGCTGAGAATTGTACATGGGTCCTCTGGAAGAGCAGCCAGTGCTCTTAACCACTGAGCCTCTCCAGCCCCCTAAATTTACCATTTTTAAGTATACAATTCAGTGGCATTAGTATATTCAAATGTTAGAATCCACCAGCACTATTTTATCATCCCAAACAAACTCTATGCCCATTAATTAATACCTATCTTTTAGGTTTTTTTTTTTTTTTTTTTTTTTGGTTTTTCGAGACAGGGTTTCTCTGTGTAGCTTTGTACCTTTTCTGGAGCTCACTTGGTAGCCCAGGCTGGCCTCGAACTCACAGAGATCTGCCTGCCTCTGCCTCTCGAGTGCTGGGATTAAAGGCATGCGCCACCAACGCCAGGCAATTAATACCTATCTTGTTCATAATATCCACTACTTTTCTAAGAATTATGATTCATACTCATATGTGTATACATACATACTCATAAGTGAATAAAGAATAAGCATATACATAAGCTTGCATATGTTTATGCAAGATTAAAAACTACTTTTGATACTCCATGTAGAGCAACTGTCAATATTCAAACTTAGTAACAAACCATTAGCCAAAAAGCTGGTGAACCTAGATGATACCATCTGAGCCCACTCATCAAACATAACCTCAAAATAACCAAGAATTACGTGCTTCCAGGTGAGCCCCAGTACCTGATGGGAGCACCTAGTACCATCTAATGTGCTAGTCAAAACTAAAAGCATGACACTAACATGACCAAGCTCTTAGAATTATCACCTTCAGAAAACATCCAAAACAAGAAGCATAAAGGGGATGCAGTCAGTAAATTTGAAATTGTGGGAAAGTGCAGGAAAAACAATAAACTTCCCACATGAAATAAACTTCAAAGAAATAAAAAAAAAAAAGGAGGAATAACCTAAAGATTGACAAAACTTCAAGGACTGCCAACCATAGGCCAAATACAAACTATGATGAATAATCAAAACAAACCTGCTACAAAAATACAAATCGGCCAGGTGTGGTGGCACTCACCCTTGATCCCAGCACTGGAGAGACATAGACAGGAGGATCTCTGTAAGGTAGAGGCCAGACTGGTCCAAATAGTGAGTTCCAGGACAGCCAGGACAATGTAAAGGGACGCTTTCTAAAAATGAAGATGGATGGATAGATGGATGGGTGGATGGATGCATGGATGCATGCATGCATGCATGATGGGTAGATGGATGGATGCATGATGGATGGATGGACGGCAGGCATGTTGCTAGGTGACCGAATACCCACTTATAATCTATATAAAGCTCTAGGTTCCATCCCCATCATTTCCAAAATATAGCCAATTCTAAGAAGAATTTAGCTTTCCAAAGAGTTTGAATTTTATGTTATAGGCAACAGTAGCCACACTGTATCGAGGTACATTACGAGAGTTAGTTATGCATATAGACTCTAGAGTCAAGCTACCTGTATTCAAACCATCACTCAGCATTTACAAACTGTGTGACCTGAGAGGATACTTAATCTCTCTGTAACTCATGAAACATACCTATTCTGTACCAGGTGAGTTTTCCCATCTGAATCGTAGAGATAATAATAGCACAGCCTATGCCCATTGTGGAGATTCAATAAGCACTTGATATATAGTGCTTACTGAAGTGCCAGGCTGCTCTAAGTGTTATACTGTGGATAGAATATAGACATCACTATCTGCATAGCCTTCCTGGACCTTAACTTTCTGACTTGCCAAATGACAGGAGCAGCACCTTCCCTGCTTTTTCAGAGATGAACAGAAAGATCAAATAATGAGTCTTGGGTCTTTGGCCACCTCACTCCCTAAGATGATCCTGAAAACAAGCCAAGCACCGCCCCCACCCCAAACAGTTGGTGCCAACTACACGTTTGAATGCAGTTTTAAAAACTGTTAAGTGCTGTGCCTGTGAACACAAGGCTGTTACCATCACAGGAACAGGAGCCAATCTCTGAGGATTACTTGGGGAGATGTGGGAAGAATGGAAAGGGAGAAACCAAAGACAGGGAGACCAGTGTGGAAGCCGAGGTGACTGTATAACTAAGAAGTAATAAGGTCCTGGATTCAATGGAGTAGCCAAGACACAGCACTCCAGGAAAGGAGGTGGGTTTAATAACACCCCATTTTCCACACGTCCAGATGCCTGCAGATAGCCTCTCCTGGCTGCCCAGAGCAAACAAATTACAGGTAGAAACTAAAAAACACCAAGAAGATATCCTCAGTGCTAGGGGAGCAAAGTTTGAAATATCACTGAGATACCCAAGTTGAGTTTTACAGCAAATATCTGAAAGTACAGGCTGGAGCTCAGAACGACACGCATGGTCACTCTTCAAAAGACGCGTAGGGGCACTGAAGGGAGAGGAGGCGTGCACTGGAGACGCCAACCTCCCACAGAACTCAGGACTCTGGAGAGAAGCCTGCAAAGGAGAATTAGGGAGGGTGAGCAGAAAGAGATCAAGCCTGAGAGTTCACCACAAATGCTGATGGTGAGAAGCCCACAAAATCGGTAAGACTCTGGGTCACATGAGGCTAGCAGTGAGAACAGGATTAGGGCTGAGATCACTGGAGAGAATGTCAAAAATCAACAGGCAAGAGAAAAGTAAGGAAAAGGAGGAAAGCATAGCCCCTATACAGTCCCCTTAAATAATCACTTGAAGATGGCTACAAAATAATACCTGGGCTCCAAGGGACATTCAAAGCAAAGACCCTAAAATCTATACAGGATTTTGACACTATGTATTTAATTCTGCAAACAGTTGGACTAACTTGCAAAGAAACCAAAGTTGTTACATCCTTATCAAAGAGAGGCCTCTAATTACATGGTAGCGAGTGCCCAAGATGCATACTATCCAAACTTCCGCATGCACAGGATTTCCTGGGGATGGGAATAAAATGCAGATGCTGATGCTACAGGCCTGGGGCCTACCTCCAAGGGCTCCACAGCTGACCAGCACCTAAGGAAATCATCTAAGGAAACCTGTCAGACTGCTCTCTGGACAGACAAGAATTTCAGCAGCAAGGCTCCCCAGGAGGACCTTGTGGACAAAGTTGTCGTCATTAAAGCAGCCATAGTTCAGCCACCAGGTGATGTTTAGTGCATTCAGAGTTTCAGTAAAGCTCCTGTGTGGTTCAGGCGCCTGTCCCTTTGCAGTTGGGTAGAATGTCCCACAGATCCCAACAGACACCTTTTGATATTCCCATTGAATGTCATGATTTCTTAAAATGCTTTCCCATGTTGCATGCCACGGGATCGATACAGTCATGAATGGTTTTCTGTTTTCCATAGGGTGATAAGGAGCACCCAGAGAGATCAATGTCCAAATTCCAGTAGCAGAAGTGGGCTAGAGGGGCAGGAGAGATGGCTCAGTGGTTAAGAGCACTGATTGTTCTTCCTGAGGACCTGGGTTCAATTCCCAGCACCCACATGGCAGCTCACAACTGTCTGTAACTTCAGTTCCAGGGGACCTGACGCCCTCATACAGACATACATGAAGGCAAAACCCCAACGTACATTAAATAAATAAACCTTAAAAAAAAAAAAAAAAAGTGCTCTAGAAACCAGGTTCGCCTACTTTCCAGTCAGTGAATAGAGATTGTGGGGGAAGGACTCTGGTAGCCTCATCCTACTTAGGAATGTTGAGCCAGTCCTCTGCAGCTCTATTCACGTGATGCCCAGCACTCAGAACGGTCGGTCATTCCACACCACATCGTGTCTAATTCTGAAAACTACTGAACATGCACCCCGGACTACACACATCTGTTCAAACTAGACTCCCTCTTACAACATCCTTACCAAGAGTACGACACGCCTCACATACAAGAGCTATCTTATCACACCTGACTCTCCCATCAACAGTGTTCATAGATAGCATGTGCAGACTGTAGCCTCAGGTGGAAATCAAGACAAAGCGACCAGCCTAACAGTCATCAAGCAGAGCAGTTCACTGGAGTTGGATTGCAACAAAATCACAACATTGGCAACTGAACTGTGCTGTCAACACCAAAAGTCAAAAGGAAGCAACTTGGTTCTTCACTCACACAACTAAGTTTTCCAAAGGGAAAGGAGACTGTATGTGGTATTAGATATTTCAAAGAAACAAGCCAGAGCATCCAATCATACTCCTGCACATATGCCTTGGGGAACCAGTGATTCAGCAGGGTTCTGTGGCTAATGCAAGCATTTAAATGAGTTGGCTGGACCTACCCACAGGGAGTCTGGGTGGACAAGTCCTAAGGGCAAGCTTGCTCTGCTATGATTAAGTATTTGCCTTAGGGACTGTGTCCCTTCAACAGACCCATCTTCCTCCTCACACAAAACCAACCTACAGGTTCAGGAGACTAGTCTTCTGTGCGAAGGCCCACCCAGGACTCATGAAGCAGCGGTGCTCAGGACCAGGAAAACTGAGGATTCGAGAAGCAGGGGTGCTTCATATGCAGCAGACAGCAAGCAGAGAGTCGGGGAACGAACAGTCCAGCAGGCCTAATCCTCAGAGATAGTGGGAGATAGCAAGGGATGGCTCAGTATGGACACAGGAGTAGAAGCCGGTCACAGGGCAAAGGGCCCAAGAGTTGGCCCTAAGAAAAGAAGTCAGTGCTCCTCTGGTATCTTCTAAAAGAACTCGATGTCCAAAAACAAGATGTGCAGCCTGATTTTCTTACACTGCACATTGTCCTCTCTTGCCTTCCAGTTTGTTTCTGTGGGCCAATGTCTGTAAAGCTGCAGGCCCTCAGTGAGGGAGCACTAGACTCCCCATGTGTCAGACCAGGAGCAAGGAAGGGGCTTGAAGAGGTCTGCGCATTTCACCTTTGGACACCTACAATGGCTACAGAAAACCACTGACACATTACAATAACCAAAAGGAGCTTCCGGGTGCTTTGAGTTGCTAAAATCTAAGTTCTCAGATAATTATATGAAACTATATGACCTTGATACCCAAGCAACAAGGAAAACATGAGCAAGACTAGAATTTTTGAAAAAGAGAATGAAGTGACCACTCCCTTGGCCCTCCTTGGAGTTAGAACACCATTCCCTCCCCTTAACTTGTCCTATGAGTCTGCTCTCCTGCCTTGTCCACGAAGCCAGCAGTGAATCACGAGGCAGATTACTTGGTTAGTGGCTGCCAGACACAGCAGATGTCAACTCAGTCCTGAAATAGGGTGACAGCTACACATCGGCACCTCCTAGAGCTCTCTAGATGATTCAAATGCCTGGGAACCACTGCCCAAGAACAGTCTAAAAAGCAAAGGATTTTAAGCGGACAGCGATCAATTGCAAATTTTCCCGGGACTTCATATCTTCCACTGGTAGAAGGCAGGATTGAGAACAGGAGCAATAAGACCTTCCATTGCATTAAGTCCCAAAGCCTATCCCTAACAATTTCAGAGACTCCAAAAAATCCAAACATTAATTTCCATCACAGGAACCTGCTCTCTTAAAATCCATTCTGGCAACAGTAACACAGCTCACTTTATGCAGCAAGATGGGGTGACTAATGTTTACAATCACAGCACTTGGGAAGGAGAGATCACTTCAAGGTCATCCTCATCTGCAGAGTTCAAGGTCAACCTCAGGTCCTGGAGATCTGACTTCAAATAACCTCCTCTCTTTCCTTCCTTCTAGCCCAAACCTCAGTCGGCTTTACCACTGCATTACCAAGACCTGACAATTCTGAGACGGACACGCAGGGCTACAATCCAGGCTGGATCACTGAAGAATCACCAAACCTAAGATTTCCTTCTTCCCACTGTAAAATGAAGACAAAACCCACAAAGCACTCGTTACTGTTGTGACAATGATACTTGTAAAGCACTTAGGAAGAAGGCACCTGGCACACAGGAAGCACTCTGTAAACAATTAAGAGGCTTCATTAAAAGGCTGATTTCCAGGGAGGAACCTAACTGCTCCTGCGTCATCACTCACACCTTCCCCGTAGGCTTGACTTGCCTCATGCTCTGCTGCCACAGTCAGTCAGCAGACAGGGCAGGAGAAAACCCCAGAGCCAGCATGGCAGGATTGGAATGGCAGATTCGGAACGTCCTAATGAGGAGGTCTTAGGTCTCTCACAACATAGTTTGGGGTTTCTGAGTCTTCATCTATTGCAGAGATGGCAGTACTAATATCTAATTCAGAAGACAAATTCATTAGCAGAATTAAAACTGAAAAGCATTTGGAATGGAATTTGGTATCTAGTAACCATACCTTCGTGTTAGCTACTATTGTTTTAAGCACATGTTATTTTCTGGGTGTAGCATGAGTTCTCATTATCCAGCTTCTGATATGCTGCTGACACTGGGGTGGATCTTTCCTATTGCCTGTTTCTATTTGTTCATCCTGGGATACAGCTACACTTGTGAGAAGTCTCCCTTCAGACCAGTAGAAACTCCTTCTCTAGAGCCGCTCTCTAGTATGGGTTTGGTTTGTTTGTTTGTTTGTTTTCTTTTTTGAGGCCAAAGTCCAGTTCATTTGCAAAACTGGAAAGATCA
>CABHPQ010144800.1:0-16597 GCA_902168405.1 Peromyscus aztecus
TATACCTCCTGGCTCCGATGTTCAGGTTTCTGAAGTTATCAAAGCTAGCCTGAACCCATGCCTGTAATACCATATGCTAGGGCCGTGGAGCCAGCCTGGGCTACATGCTGAAAGAGGTAAATAAATAATAGCAAACAGCTTAATCTGGCACACCCCAGAAATCAGTAAGTAATGAGTAATTGGCGTAATTTAAAAAGGATCCGGCGTGTTTACCCTCACTGTAAGCAGCCCCATGAAACTCACTAAGTGAAAAACAGAAAAGGGAGTGAGATGGCTCACCAGGTAGGACTGCAACTTTATCCCCAGCCCATGGTTTTTTCAAGGTCTTATGTAGCCAAGGCTGGCCTTGAACTCACGATATAGTCTTGATTTTTTTTTAAAGTGTGTGTGTATGGGGGGTGGTGAGGACACACAGTGTACATGCATATGGAGGTAGATATCAGGAACCATTCTAGATCATTCTTCCACCTTATTTAATGCAGTAGAACCTCTCAATCAAACCTAGAGTTTGCTGGTACGGCTAGTCTCCTTAGCCGGTTTGCTCCGGGGAGCCCCTGCGTCTTAGCCAGAGCTTCTGTCACTCTGACCGAACAACATGACCAAGACACAGGTTTATTCGGCTCACACTCCCACAATGCTGTTCGTCACTGAAGGAAGTCGGGGCAGGAACTCAAACAGGGCAGGATCCTGGAGGCAGGAACTGATGCAGAGGCCATGGGAAGAGCTGCTTACTGGCTTGCTCAGCCTGCTTTCTTATAGAACCCAGGGCCACCTGTCCAGGGATGGCAGCACCCACCATGAGCTGGGCCCTCCCCTATTGATCATTAATTGAGAAAATGCCTTATAGTTGGATCTCATGGAGGCATTTCCTCAGCTGAGGCTCCTTCCTCTGACAACTCTAGCTTGTGTCAAGTTGACACACAACCTTGATGGAGAGCCTGTGCTCAATGCCAAGGGCTGGCCTACAGGTCGCTGGCCTGGAGACACCACAGCCTGCCAGGGACAAAAGTCATGGGAGTAAGGGCTTATGACAACATCCTCTACATGTAGTTTTCACATAAATAACATGGTGTGGCACATGATGATGTGATGTCCATGTTACCTGCCAGGTGAAATAAGGAGTCCATGAATGATAGAGACTTTCAAGTGTATTTGGTCCAAGCCTGGATCCAGTTCCCACCTTGGCACTATGAAACTTTGGGGCCAGTTCTTTTATTTATCTCAGCTGCAGGCTTTCTGTCACCCAATTGCCCTGTTTCCAAGATACCCCTGCTGGTTAGCTAGGATCCCAAGGGCTGCTTGATGAAGGCTATTATCTTTTAAATTTTTCCCTTTATTTTCGTTTTATGTGCATCTGTGTACCACATGCATGCAGTGCCCTCAAACGCCAGAAGAGGGCGACAGAGTCCTTGTTGTTAGCCATCCTGTGGGTGCTGGGACTTGAACTCTGGTCTACTGGAAGAACAGCCAATGCTCTTATCCACTGAGCCATCTTTCCAGCCCTGAGGGCCGTTATTGAGGGTCCTCAGTGGTCTCTCCTGTGGCCCCTACAGGCCTTCTTTCTGTCCTACTTCACCCAACTTCTTGGACCTAACACCCTCATTTGGTTCAGTAGGCTCCCTTGCCTTCTGGCTTCGGGGTCTGACAAGGAGGTGGGAGAGAGCAGCAGGAGGAAGAGAAGGCCAGCAACAGTTTCTTTGTTTCCCCTTTCCAGGAGGATCACATTGGCGGCGGCCCCTCCACACCGCTCTGATTTGAGGGCCCTGACACTGTTCCCAATGTACACATGACTCCCTCATGTGTACACTGCCTCTGGGAACTCCCTTGTCCTTGTCCACATCCGTCACATCTGTCAGTGGACTCTGCTAAAACCTCCTTAGGTTTTCCAGTGTCCTGTGTCACTTTCGTGTCTTTCCTCATCAACGCTAGACGTGGTTCCTCCAGGGTAGACCTGAGACAGGGCATGGAGGGTGGGGGGGTTAGGGTTGGACCTCCCACATTTCAGAAGGGGACAAGCAGGTGACTGATGATCTCATTCTTTGTAAGGAAAGAGGGGACAGGTGATGGGATTGGTTCTGCATGGCCACGCTGCTTGTTCTGGTGTTCTGGGGGGGGTGGGCGCCGCACAAGGGGTCCTCAACATCTGCCGGCATGTGAGGATGCACCCGGAGCATTGATGGCAGCTGGGAATGGCACCTGGGAATGGCACCCTGGCTGAAGGCTGGCCTTGAGATGTCACTATAAGATCACCAAGTTCACCAAGTTCCAGTACTGAGTAAATGCTCAGCCCTTCCAGGAGCCGCCCACCCCCCTTCTTTTTAGAGGATCTCATTTTATAGCCCAGGATGCCTTGAACTTGCCAACCTCCCACTTAAGTCTCCAGTCCTGGGATTCTGGCACGAACTCCCACACCTGGCCTCCCAGCTCTCATTTGCAAATGTAAGGAAGGTAAGTTAGTGAGGGCGGGGACCTTGAGATGGGTCAGAGACTTCACATATCTGTATCTACATAGCTACATTGTGTCCTAGATGTAGATAGGTATGTTGCACAGTGGCAAAAATGAGACCCCACTCCAACAATGTGGAAAGTAAGAACTAACTCTGGGTATAAGCTGTCCTCTGACTTCCACACATGTGTTGTTATATGTATATGCATACATACATACACACACATACATGCACACATACACACACATACATACACTCATACACACACACACATGCACACACACATACATGCACATACGAACATAAATGCACACACACACACACACACACACACACACACAGATAAGCTCAGATGGAGCTGTAGTTGACTTGATAGAGCATCAGTGTGCATGAAGCTGAGTTCCACTCCCAACACCACCTAAACCAGGCACAGCGGTGTCTTCCGGTAATTCTAGCGCTTGAGAGATGGAGGCAGAGGGTCAGAAGTTCAAGTTACAGGGCAGACTGGGCTCCATGAGACCCTGTCTCCCAGGGAGGAGGAGGAGGAGGGAGGGGGGAGAACACAGGACCCTTGGAATGTTAGGTTATCCAAGTTCATTTCATGGATGCCCAGCCAAGATTTGGGATTTAATATATTGGCTCAGCACCTGGGAAGGGCACTAGTAGTCTGTTGTTTGGTTAATTAAAGCCATAAAGATTTAATAGCAGCCCACAGTTAAGAAGCTTGAAATGCTAGAACTGCCCTGGCACCCTGGAGAAGAAATCAGAATTTTTTGGCAATGAGAATGGTGGACTGGTCGGACTTTAGTCCTAGCCACACATCGGAAGGGCCCAGAAAACATTGCCCTGACCAAGTCATCAAGAGATATAGGGGTGAGCCACATGTGGTGGGCTCATGCTTGTGATCCTAGGTTGAGGCAGGAGAATAGTAGTCTAAGGCCAGCCTGGGCTACATAGCAAGATGTCTCAAGGGGGGTCGATGGAGGGAGGGAGAGAGGAGGGGAGGAAGGAGCCTGAAGAGATGGCTTGCCCAGCAAGCATGAGGACTGAGTTTGAATCCCTAGAATCCTCCTAAAAGTTGGGTGTGGCAGCATGTGTCCAGATTCCTGGTGACCCTAGGCAAGATGGGAGGTGGAAACAGGCAAATCACGGAAGCTTGTGGAGCCAGCTTGGAGCAACAAAAGAGAGACCCTGTCTCAAACAAGGTGGAAGGCAAGGTTGGACACCTGGAGTTGTCCCCTGACTCCATATATGTTCTGTGCAAGCAGGAACCCTCACTCACACACATATGTGCACACATGTACACACATTTGTCATATGTGTACATAGGCAACATCACACAGAAGAAGAAGAGGGAAGGGGAGGGCTATCAGCATCCTGGCCTTGCTCTGAAGACGAGTCAGCAGCACTGGACTCCCTGGTCTGAACAAAGTTAGCGTCATCCTGGCCATGTAGAAGCCAAAGACAGGTAGAGGGTCTGCCTAGCACACCTGAGTCCCTTCGTAGCTTGCTAGAATAAATACCCTCGGGGATATAGCTTGGTTTTCCTCAGCCTGGGTTCCTCAGCTAGAAACAGGCAATTAAGGCCCTGGGCAGGGGTTGTCAGCTGTCTGGGTCTCATTGCCAACCTGCAAGTGACAGGCTCATGCTGGTGTGCCCTGGGCGAAGATCTTGAGAGCAGCGAGACTTTGGGGCCAGGGAGAGCTGGGGCCTCGGGAGAGAAAACAGATGTGAGGACAGGCAGGGGAAGCCAGTCCAAGAGGGAGGTAGGAGCTGGGCCGGGCGGGGGGTCGCCAAACCAGCCCACCTTTCTGTCCCTTGAAGGTGTCCCCAGGGGCCTCTCCCATCTGCGCTGTGGTCGCAGGGCCTGGGCAGCACCCCCCTCCCCCAGGCTGGAGAAGGCAGAGGCAGAGTCGTTAGGGACACCTGCCACCCACCCTCCCAGGCGGGAAGCCACCACAGCTGCACCTGGGCACAGCAGGGCCTGGGAACGCGGTGGAACCCGCAGCACCCAAGGCCAGCACCTGCACAGGCCCAGGAGAGGGCAGGCAAGCGGCCATTACAACTGCCCTTGCGGCACAATGGCACACGTCGGGTGAGGCTGGCACAAGAGTAAAAAGGAGGAAGAAATAAGGCTCTGCACAGGACGGACACCAGCGTGTAAGAAGGAAGAAGAAATAAGGCTCTGCACAGGACGGACACCAGCGTGTAATAAGGAGCCTTCAAGGGTCAGGAAGTGCTATTCTGCGAGTAATTTGGGGTAATTAATTAGTTCTTTGCAAAACCTGTGTGCTTTACACAAGCCAAAATTATCTCCTATCAGGGAGAGAAGGTGGAGTGGGTGAGATTGAACTAAGCACTCTCAAATAAAGACAGTTTTTGTTTTCCTTGCATTTTTTGAGGCAGGGTCTCAGGCTGCATGCAGTCATGACTGGCCTGGACCCCTCTGGCACACTGGACCCCTCCTCTGGCACACTGGGGTAGCACAAACTCCCACCCTGTGCTCAGCTCCAGTGGAAAGCAGAATTGAGAAGATATCAATTCTCTAGCAGGGGAGGGCTTTCTGGGTTTAAAATCCATTTACTGGTCCCTAAAACAAAACAAAACAACAAAAAACTACAGATTTGAAAAAGTGGGCAGGCATGGCAGCATTCTGGAGGTGGTAACCCGTGGATCAGAGTTCAAGGCTGGTGTGGGACCCTTTTTTTTTTCTTCTTTTCTCTTTCTCTTTCTTTGTTTTCTTTTTTTTTTTTTTTTTTTTTTTTTTTTTTTGGTTTTTCGAGACAGGGTTTCTCTGTGTAGCTTTGCGCCTTTCCTGGAGCTCACTTGGTAGCCCAGGCTGGCCTCGAACTCACAGAGATCCGCCTGCCTCTGCCTCCCGAGTGCTGGGATTAAAGGCGTGCGCCACCAACGCCCGGCCCTCTTTTTCTTTTTTTAATACAGGTTTTCTCTCGCTGTGTAACCACCTTGGCTGTCCTGGAATTTGCTCTGTAGACCAGGCTGGCCTTGAACTCACAGAGATCTACCTGCCTCTGCCTCCTGAGTGCTGGGATTCAAAGGCATGGGCCACCACATCCCGACAAAAGACCTTTTCTAAATAGATAAGGCCTTTATGCTCCATGTTACCAACCATTAGGAAAATGCAACAAAATCATTCTAACGGCGCCAGCCCTTCGGTCCCCAGCCCTTAGACAGCTGAGGTCTCCATGATAGGAGTGCCGTGGTAAGATTCAGCACGTAGACAGCACTACCTGCCAAAATGAAAACAGAGGCCTGCTCCATCCACGTCCACACTTCTGGGAAAGTCTCCAATGGACTAACCTTGCTTTTTGGCTTCTGTGGTTCCTCTTCTGGCTAGTTGTGCTTGTTAACTGAAGTATGTCAACCCAAAACATGGTTTTTTGTGCTTAAAAGCTCACCCTGAGAAAGGCTCACCATTACACTGGGATCCCCAACACTCAGTATAGGCACTGGCCAGCTAATAAAGACTTTTCTATTGGCTTAAACCCATGTCCGAGCAGTCTTCCTGGTGAATACCCCACCACACTGTAATTAGATAGCCATCTGGACCTAGGAAATCAGCTGCTCGTGGCTGCAAGGGCCCGTAATCCCAGCACTTGGGCGGTTTGAAGCAAGAGGGTGGAGAGTTGGGGTCATCTTGGGCAATACCTTGAAACCCTGACTCAAAAGCATAAAAGAGAAAAAGAAAGGCTGGCTCAGTTGCTAAGAGCATTTGCTACTCTTCTGGAGGACCAGAATTTGTTTTTTGATTGTTGGTTTTTTGAGATAGGGTCTCATGTATCTCGGGCTGGTCTCAAATTCTCTTTGTACCTTGAACTTCTGATGCTTCTGCCTCCACCTTAGAGCTGTGACTACCCACACACCACCTTACCTGGTTTATGCAGTTGGGAATCAAACCTAGGGGGCTGTGGGATGTCTTTCTGTACTCTGTGAATATGTGTTGCCCTGATTGGTTGATTAATAAAACCGTTTGGCCAATGGCAAGGCAGAATAAGGTTAGGCAGGACATTCGAATTGAAGAGAAGAAAGGAGAGTGAGAGGAGACGCCAGCCCGCCACTCAATGAGCAACAAGATGTCAGCAGACCCGTAACGCCACGGCCACGTGGCAACATAGATTAATAGAAATGTGTTGAGTTAAGTTATAAGAGCTAGCTAGCAAGAATCCTGACCCATAAGCCATACAGTTTGTAAGTAATATACGCCTCTGTGTGTTTACTTGGGACCAAGTGGCTGTGGGGTGTGGGTGGGAGAGATTCATCCCGACCATGGGTCCACTAGGGCTTCACGCATGGCAGGCAAGCACTTTACCATCCTCCTGCTCAGACTCTATGAGGCCATGGGGGCAACACAGCAAGACCCCATGTCAAAAAGTAACTACAGCCAGGCATGGGGGTTGCATGCATTTAATCCCAGCACTCAGCAGGCAGAGGCAGGTAGATCTCTGTGAGTTCAAGGCCAGCCTGGTCTATGGAGCTCCAGACCAGCCAAGGCTACACAGTGAAACCCTGTCTCAAAAACAAAACAAGCCGGGCAGTGGTGGCGCACACCTTTAATCCCAGCACTCAGGAGGATCTCTGTGAGTTCGAGGCCAGCCTGGGCTACTAAGTGAGTTCCAGGAAAGGCGCAAAGCTACACAGAGAAACCCTGTTTCGAAAGAAAAAAACAAAACAAAACAAAACAATACAGTGCTGCCCACAGTCTTGGCCAGAGACGTTTCTTCTGCAGGGGCAGCAGCTAATGCAGAGACTTGGGGCTGGTCCAGATGAGCAACTATTGAGTGCTCAGCTCCAAATGGGACATCTCCATCATCACCACCCCACCCCTCACCAGGTTCAAGAAACATCATGTGAAGAAGGAGCTGGGCAGAATAAGAACCAAAGCATGGGAGGAGTGCTGTGAAGCGCTCTCTTCAGACGAAAGACGGCTTTGGTGCTCGTGAACTCACTGCAGCTGTGCCAGCTTGCACACAGTTCTGACAAGATCAGTCAGCGGTCCAGCAACCAACCGGACTCCAGGTTAGAAAATAAAGGGGGAAGTCATAAAGAGTATAGGAGGAGTGCTGGGGCATGTGCAGGGGAGAGGGAAGGGAGAAATAGGGGTGGATCCAGGTGTGGAATTGCCAAAGAATGAATATATATATATACATATTATATGTACACATATATTATGTATATATATATTATGTATAGATGGTTGTGAGCCACCATGTGGTTGCTGGGAATTGAACTCATGACCTCTGGAAGAACAGCCAGTGCTCTTAACCTCTGAGCCATCTCTCCAGCCCCATGAATAAATATATTAAAGAAATAACCCAGCACTTGGGAGGTGGAGAGGGAGGACCATCTTTGGCTGCATAGCAAACTCAAGGCCATCTAGACTACATGAGACCCTACCTCAACAGAACAAAAATGGTGGCTGGAGAGATGGCTTAGTGGTTAAGAGTACATATTGCTCTTGCAGAGGACCTGAGTTTGGTTCCCAGCGCCTACATCAGGTAACTCCCAATCCTCTGTAACTCCACCTCCAGAGATCCAGTGCCTTACACACACACATAGACATAATTAAAAACAGTGTGTGTGTGTGTGTGTGAGAGAGAGAGAGAGAGAGAGAGAGAGAGAGAGAGAGAGAGGGAGAGAGAGAGAGGGAGAGAGAGGGAGAGAGTCAGGATCGCTCTATGTAGCCCTGGCTGTCCTGGAACTCACCTTGTACTCAAACTCACAGAGATCTGCTGGTCTCTGTCCCCCTTGGGCATCAGGCACATACTTGGCACATAGACATCTATACAGGCAAAATACCCACACACATAAAGTAAAAAAATAATAATAAAAAAGTTCAACATTGGCTCTGCCAGCTGTGACCTTGGGCAGGCCACTCAGTCTCCCTGAGGCTCAGTTGCCTTGTCTGTGAGTTGAAGCAGCTGGAGGATGACATGAAAAGCTATATGTGGAGGTCCCGCCATGCACCTGGGGTGGGCACCCAGCTCCTGGGATGGGAGTGGCACCTGAGTTGCCTGACACCCCTCCTACCCGGAGAACTAGGAGGTAGGGAAACGGCTCAGCTCATGGCAGAGCAGCTGAGGTACAGCTGGGCTTGTGGCCTGGGGAGCCACCTCCCCCAGCCCACACCTCAGGGCTGCAGCTGGGCCTGTGGCCTGGGAGGGAGTCTAGAGAACCTCCTCTCCCAGCTCACACCTCAGGGCTGAAGCCGGATCATGCCTCTTCTCCAGTGGGCCATGGCTAGGACATGGTTGCTGCTTTTCCTGGCCCTCAGGGGTCAGACTCTGCCCACAGGTAAGTCCTTCTTGCCTCCCTCTTTGGCTGCCACTGAGCCATCCCCTGGTACCAGCTGAGCCTCTACAGTGATGCTGGGATCCATGGCCACCTGGTTCTGAGGCCTCATGTCCCCCTCCAAATGGAGTGTCAGCAGGGCCCGCTGTCCTTCTAGGAAGCATAGAGAAGTAAAAGCATCCTCGGTCTGGTGGTGTAGGCCTGTAGCCCCAGCTAGTCAGGGGGCTGAGACAGGGGAATCCAAGTCAAGGGTAAAAAGAGGACTATGGGTATAGCTCAGGGGCAGAGCATTTGCCTCGCTGTCATGCGGGAGGCCTAGGTTCAGTCCCAGAACTGAATCATAAAAGAGAAAAAGAGCAAGCTGGATGGGATTCCATAGAAGTTGGAGTCATGGAGCCAGGGCTGTGTTGTGTGATGTAGGGTGATGCACTAAGGGCAACATTGTGAGCTCCTGGGCTGTCCTTCCTGCCCTCAGAGTACCCTCTTCCAACAGGGACCAGGGTGTCTCAAGTTCACTTCCAACTCAGGTGAGGTCCCAAGGTGTCAGCAACTTCCCAAGAGCTTAGCTCCAGTTAGGCAAGGATCAAGGCCAGAGTTCCAGTCCATCTGAAGCATGGACATATATGGTGGGGAGGCCTTGGACTTTTGAGTCAGGGAGTCTGCTTGATCTAAATTCACCCCTAGTGTGTCGTGGGGACTTCCTTGATTGGTAGAAGATTACAGCAGGAGGCCTGAGCTCTGGGAAGGAAATACGTGGGGTATGGAGGGAAAACCTGGGAGGCTTCATAGTGGAGGTGGAAGCTGATTTGGTTGAGGAGGCTGAGGGTCCTGGGGCTCACTCCTGGCCTTCTCTTGTCCCGTTGTTTGCAAGGCTTTAGGAATATTAATATAAATAATATTTCCAAAGCTTACCTAGCAAAGCCTTATATTAGCTATACTCTTCACAAAGATTCTCTTGGGCCATTATATTGTCGGGACATTTTAATCTCAGTCAATTAAGGGGATTGAGTCAGGGACCAACCTCAGCCCTGTCTGAGGCTTGAGTCCCTGTGTCATATGACAAAACTTTAGGCATTTTTCAAGGCAAAGCAGACTATGAGACCTGTGGTCACAGAGGCTCAAATGCTGACTGTATATCTCCTCGATGCCCTCGACCTGTTATTTGGCCTCCTAATACCTTCAACTCACCCTCCACAAGGCTCTCTGGCACCCTGGGGCGTTTCTTTATCTTGGCCACACAGAGTTCATAGTGTGAACTTATTTTCAGTTGTTAATATCTAAGATTCTATTTATAATTTTTAAAATCCTATTTAAAAAATAACCTTTAATTGTGTCCTGAATGGGTCATCTTTACTGAAAGAATAAGACGAGAGTGAGATGGCTGTGTGCAAAGGCACTCCCCGCCAGCCTGACAGCCCGAGTTCAAACCCTGGGACTTCCATTGTGGAAGCATAGTACAGAACTGACCCCCCAAGTTGTAGTCTGGTCTCCACAGACACATGCCCCCCACACACACAGAGTAAATTAATTTTTAAAGTTTTATTTATTTATTATGTATACAGTGTTCTGCCTGCCTGCATGCTTGCAGGCCAGAAAGGGCGCCAGATCTCATTACAGATGGTTGTGAGCCACCATGTGGTTGCTGGGAATTGAACCTGGGGCCTCTGAAAGAACAGCCAGTGCTCCTAACTCCTGAGCCATCTCTCCAGCCCAATTAGTGTTTTTAAGAAGAGGAAAAAGGATATCGGGCAGCGGTGACGCACTCCTTTAATCCCAGCACTCGGAGGCAGAGGCAGGCGGATCTCTGTGAGTTCAAGGCCAGCCTAGTCTACAGAGCAAGTTCCAGGACAGCCAGGACTGTTATACTGAGAAACCCTGCCAAAAAAAAAAGATAATAATAATAATAATAATAATAATAATAAGAAGAAGAAGAAGAAGAAGAAGAAGAAGAGATCCCAGTGCTCAGTGGTTAAGAGCCTGGCTGCTCTTCCAGAGGACCTGGGTTTCATTCCTAGCACCCACATGGTGGCTCACAACCATCTGTGATCAGACCCCTATCATACCAAGGAATCTGATGCCCCCTTCTGGCCTGTCCAAACACCGCATGCATGTGGTATACAGATATACTTGCAGTCAAAATACTCATACATAATAAAATAAAAATAAAATCTCAAAAAAAAAATAGAAGAAGACTACATGCTGGGGGTGTGACTCCGTTGATAGAGTTTAATTCCCTGCACACCTCATGGTGTGCGAATGCCTGCAGTCCCAGGACTCTGGAGGCAGAGGCAGGAGGATCCCGAGTTCAAAGTGGTCCTTGACCCCATTGGGAGTTTGAGGCTAGCCTGGGCTACATAGTAGGACGTCTCAAAGCAAGCCAGAAAGAAGTAAAAAGATCCGATTTGACTATGGTAAAATGTCAACCACTTACTAACCTCTATTATTCCAGCCCATTCCTGTATGCCAATTGATAGTCCATCCTCTCATCCCACCATGGTGCTGGGGACCAAACTCAGGGCTTCATGTGTTAAAGACAAGCACCCTACCCCTGAGCTTCCCCTCTTCCTCCTTTTATTTTAGTTCACATTAATTTGTAAATTTCACATGTCCATGCATGTGTGGGGCAGGAGTGTGGCCATCAGAGGAGTCAGGTCTTTTTTTTTCTTCCCTGGGATTGAACTCAGATTTGGCAACATCTTTACTCAGTGGGGCATCGTGTCAGCTTCCACCTCCCTCTGAAACAATTTAGCTTAGCTCTCTGCCTCACATCATACAGCTCACCCACCCATACCCCTGCCTCAGCCTCCCACGTTCTGGGGTTACAGACACGGACACCCACACCACACTTAAGTAGTCTTTCCAAGAAGGGAAGGCCCAGGTACTTGAAGCTCCCTCTGCTCTCACTCCAGGCCCTTCCTCCCCAGAGGCACCAGCTCTCCTCAGGCAGCACAGCTTGGTGTTGAAGCACTTGTTTGTGAAGCTAATATCTTTCCCACAGGACCGAGTTCCTCGAAAGGCCTGGCAATGGTTTCCTCAATGTTATATAGCCAGCACCTGGCCGAGGAAGGGGCTCAGGAAGGATGGATGGGTAGACAGCAGGAAGAACCGCGGGGATGGATGGATGATAAGAGAAAGGATGGATGGATGCGTGGCTCCAAGGGCTGTGGAGACGGCCCAGTGAGTCATGCTTGCTGCGAACATGAGGGCCTGAGTTTGAACTCTCAGCACCCACGTGACTGACTGTGCAAGGCTCTTAGGCATGCCTGTAATCCCAGCACTGTGGACAGCAGAGACAGGAGGGTCATCGGCTCGCTGGATGCAGGCCTAGCTCCAGGAGCAGTGAGAGACCCTATCCTGAGGGGATAAGGTGACGAGATAGAACAGGTCAGCTAATGTCCTTCTCTGGCCTCCATGCATAAAACACACATACCACACATACACCACACACACACAAACACACACACCACACACACACCACACACAAACACACAAACACATACACCACACACACACACACACACACACACACACACAGGAAGAAGGGACACGAAATGAGTAGATTCAGGAAGGGAAGGAGTAGACTAAAGAATACGATGATGAATGGTAATGGTATGAGGGGCAGCATGAGACGACAGAACCCTGAACTCCAACCTTCAGGAAAGTTCCCGACCGGAGGCACAAGCCGATGGAGCCAGCACAGACACCCTCCTCTCTTGCAGGCACGGCCGCCATCCCCTTTCCTTCTCTGGCTCCACCCATCACACTGCTGGTGGATGGGAGGCAGCAGATGCTGGTGGTCTGCCTGGTCCTTGATGCGGCACCCCCTGGCCTGGACAGCCCCATCTGGTTCTCAGCCGGAAACGGCAGTGCCCTCGATGCCTTCACCTATGGGCCCTCCCCAGCACCGGACGGCACCTGGACTAGCCTGGCTCAGCTTTCCTTGCCCTCCGAAGAACTGGAAGCCTGGGAGTCCTTGGTCTGCCACGCCAGGCCCGGGGCGGGGGGCCAGAGCCGGAGCACACTCCCCCTCCAGCTGTCAGGTGGGGATGCAGCCTGGGGTCCTGTCCCTTTCCATACCCTGGAGTCAGAATATGGTGGGGAGGGGAGGGAGGCTTCAGGCATGAAGGACGAGTAAGGGGAGACCCTGGCTCCCGCGAGAGTGCTTTTGAGGCCGTGATTCCTGGGATTGACAGTTGTGATACAAGGTTCAGGTTTGCTCTTGAGCCTGAAATCCCAGCATTTGAGGAATAGAGAGACAGGAGGATCAAGTCTATCCTTGACCAGTGAGTTCAAGGCCTGTTTGGGTTACATGGAGCTCTGTTTCAAAACCAAAATAAGCCGGGTGGTGGCGGCTCATGCCTTTATGCGGGAGGCAGAGGTAGGCGGATCTTTGTGAGTTCGAGGCCAGTCTAGTCTACAGAGCAAGTTCCAGGACAGGCTCCAAAGCTACACAGAGAAACCCTGTCTCGAAAAAACAAGAAAAACAAAAAACAAAAAACAAACAAACAAAAACAACAACCTCCCCCAAAACAAAACAAAACAAAAGCAAATCCAGGCTCTGATGTGTGATTGCTAAGAGATATTAATAACTTTTAATGGATTATTCATAAGTGCATTTATCATATGTTTTTATATATAATCTATATAAATAGTTCACATACACATAAACAAATCCTGTAAGACCAAACAATAATTTAAGAATAAACCCCTATCACTGGGCAATGATGGTGCACGCCTTTAATCCCAGCACTTGGGTGATAGAGGCAGGCAGAACTTTGTGAGATTGAGGCCAGCCTGGTCTAGAGAGTGAGTTCAAGGCCAGCCAGGGCTACAGAGTGAGTTCTAGGAAAGCCAGGGCTACACAGAGAAGCCGTGTTTAAAAAAAAAAAAAAAAGAATAAACTCATCACTTTTACCAAGTTTATTCTATGCCAAGCACTGTCCTAAGTGCTGCTTCATTTTAAATTTTGTAAAGATTATTATTTTGAAGTGTGTGTGTGTGTGTGTGTGTGGTGTGTGAGTGCAGGTACTTGACACGACTAGATGCATTGGACCGTCATCACCATCCACCCCCACCCCCTTCCCTCACCCTCCCCACCCTCCCCCCCACCCCCCAGGAGCTGGAGTTACAGGCACTTACCAGTCTCTGGACAAATAAGGAGGTTGGGAACCGAACCCTGGTCTTCTGGGAAAGCAATATGCACTTTTTTCTTTAGTTTTGGTTTTGGTTTGTTTGATTTTAAAATAGGGTTTTCTCTGTGTAGCCCTGGCTGTCCTGGAACTCAGTTTATAGATCAGGCTGGCCTCGAACTCAGAGATCCCCCTGCCTCTGCCTCACTAGTGCTGGGATTAAAGGTGTGCACCACCACTGTCGGGCTTTATAATGAGGGTGCTGGGTTCCAACTCAAGAAAGCATTTACCAACTAAGCCACCTCCTAAGCCAAGCAGACTAGACTGGCTAGTCGGTGAGCCCCAAGAGTCTGCCTGTCCCCACCTCCCCAGCGCTGGATTATAAATATGGGCCACCGTGCCGTTTCTGTTTCTTCCTTGTTTAACACGGGGATGGAACTCAGGTCCTGTGTTTGTGTTACCAGAACTGTCATGATGGGGCCATTTGGGTCACCTCAGTTTTATTACCTCCCAAAGAGGGTAGCTTCCTGAAAAAACGACGCTGGACACTCCTGCCGCCTGCCGCGGGGACACAAACCCTGGCTTCCAGGAGGCCGGCTGGGCGCGCAGCTCAGGACTGCCTACTTTGTTTCCTTACTCAAGTTGTGGAACTTTTTTTTTCCTGTATGTGGTCGGCCTCTTCCTGTAAATGGGGCTTTCTGGGACTGGGCTCTGCCTTCCAGCAAGAGCTGTAAGAGAATGGGCTCCCTGTGGGAAGGGACCGAGGTGCCTCTTAGGGGACAGAACTGTCAGGCAGGGAGGGGAGCAGTACTGGCTTCTCAGGACCTGCCAACAAGGGGGCTCAGAGTCTCCACATGTCCCATGCCCTGCAAGTGGGCTAGGGCCAGGCATAGGCCTGGACTGTGAGGTGCCCACCCGTCCCATGGTACTCAATTCCCTCTTCTTGGTTCACAGGAGAAGCTTCCACAGCCAGGACCTGCTCTCAGGAACCTCTTAGAGGTGAGTCAGGTGGTGGGGTAGCATGGTGGTTGGGAACAAGAGTCTGAGTACCTGTACCTGGCAGGTGGCATTCAGCTCTAATTTGACCATGGGTCTCCTGAGGCTGCAGTTGGGAGACTGAGGAGTTTCCAGTTAAGGGATTGCTTTGCTAAGGGCTAGCCTGGGCTTCCCTGGGATATGGTGGGGTTTTCAGATACCATCCTAATTCCTGGACCCCGTGGAGCAGCACAGACGAGAGCCGACACGTGGGGTCTGATGGCTCCTTGGGTAGGGGTGGCTGGTGGGCTCAGGATGAACTCCCTGAGGTGGTGAGGAGGGCACTGGGCCAGTAATCACAACACCTGTTTCTTGCCCAGATATTCTGAGTGATTTACTCTTTACATTAGACGCTCCTTCCTGAAGGCCTGCCTCCCTCGCCAAATAAAGTAAAATGAGGGATTAGTAGAAGGCACGTGTTATCACCATAGAGACTAAGGTCAGACACCGGGAAGGAATGTCCCTGGAGGAGGAGACAAATGGAGAGCGGCCCTCCTTGTCCCTTGGGCGGCCTGGGCTCCTGGGGACTCCCCCGCTCTTTCTTCTGCAGGGACACCGGGTCAGTTCCTGCGGCTGAGCGCGCTGCGACTGCTTCTCTTCAAGCTGCTTCTGTCCGATGTGCTTCTGACCTGCTGCCGCCTCTGCATGCTGCCTGGCCAGCACCCACTGCCGCCACCCCCACGCGGGCCCCTGCGTCCCACCCACCGAATTTGGACATCGTAACGAGAGACACAAGCTTTGGTCTCATCCAACCCTCTGAGGTTCTTTGCTGGGCCACGTCAAGATGACGACACTGGCCACTCCTGCCGCCTGCGACGCTGGACGGACACTCCTGCCGCCTGCCGCGGGGACACAAACCCTGGCTTCCAGGAGGCCGGCTGGGCGCGCAGCTCAGGACTGCCTACTTTGTTTCCTTACTCAAGTTGTGGAACTTTTTTTTTCCTGTATGTGGTCGGCCTCTTCCTGTAAATGGGGCTTTCTGGGACTGGGCTCTGAACCTCACAGCCTGAGGTTCTGGGAGGCAAAGGACTGTGTCTCTCCCATCAGCAGGGTAGGAGGGTGAGGATGTGCCCCGGTGTGTGTAATCAGGCACAATACAGAAGAGCTTAGCTTTTCATCTGTGTGCCCCGGGGAGATGGTGTGCCAGATAAAGAGGGAGCAGAGATCTGGGAGGGCTCTCTGGAGGAAGAGTGGGAACCTGGAAACTGCCTGGGGACTGGGGACTGGGGAGGGGTTGTAGGGACTCTGCTTCTCCTGCTCTCAGTCACCGGACAAGGGTCCTCTCCGCTCCCTTACCCTGGCACAGCTTCTCTGAGAGGGCAAGGCGGAGTCAGGGAGCCAAGGAGGTAGTGCTCGTCTGCTGGTCTTGTGCAGACTTGAAGGAAGGGTGCAGAGCCAGGATTCCCGGGCATCAGAATCACATCCAATGCTAGCAGCATAAGACAGTAATTGCAAACCTCCGCGCTACTAATTAAAGGTCATTATCCATTTGACAGGTAGTAACTCAGCATCCGCCGGGAGCCAGGTACTAAAGAGGTTTGGCTTGTTGATCTTCCCTTGTTCCCCAAAGAGAACCCTCACATGGACCGAGGATGAGGTTCCCACGGTGGAGAAGGATTTCTTTTCAATCGTGTGTGTGTGTGTGTGTGTGTGTGTGTGTGTGTGTGTGTGTGTGTG
>CABHPQ010144801.1:419-40217 GCA_902168405.1 Peromyscus aztecus
GTTTTAAAAGATGCGTGGAGGGCGAAACTATGACTTACTTGGAAAGGGGAGCACAGTGTCTGGAAACAAACAATAGAATTTCTAAACAACATTATGACTACAAATAAAATTTCTACTTAATAGATATTCTATCCTGGTTGTTTTGCTTCGCTTTTGGGCAGTCTTCTAGCTAAGTATTTTACGGCAACTTGAATAAACTCAGCTTTCCCGTCGAATGTCTTTATTTACAATATTACCGTGGCATATGTTATGGACATGGTATCAGCTGTGCTTGGAAAGACGTCTTACATTGTTTAATATTGTCCTTCATTCTCATTAGTGATCATGAAATTCTAATTGAAATTTAATATAAATAATTTCGATTTTTATTGAGACAAATATTGAACCTGCTTCAGAGATCATTATTCTTTTGCTTAATATACTTTTTAAAAAATCTGAAAAGCTTTATAGTGGAAACGGAACTGAAGGACAGTCATAAAAATAAACACGCTTGTTTGTACCTCTTCTAAAATATCTCATCTCCTTTTAGTTTAATTTGAAACTAAAACTAAACTGGAGATTAAGTGGAAATTGAAAACTTTGTAAATGTTAGGAGAAAATCAATCCTCTACGAAGGTTTTAACTAATTGTTTTCAGAGGAGTCCACCTGTGAGAAATTATTTCTCATTAAGAATTAGGTCTTATTTTTTTTTCCTGATACTGATTTCAGTTTTTGGACGTTTAAGTTCTTAATATACTTATTAATTTAGGTAGTCATAATTAGATTAATACTCTTTAAAGAAATGTGATTCTGGTAGCTCACTAATATCACTGGAATGGAGGTATGAAAATATATTTAACTTTAACCTGTCTTTTATAAAAATCTAAAATTTAAGTATTAAAAAGATTGTTCTGGAAACCTATCAATTATGAGTTTAAAATATAGTGAATTTTATACTACTGATTTTGATCATAACTGTATTAGAATGTTTGGAAAGAGTTTTATTTAATTTTGGCTATTTACAAGTTTTTGTAATGGCCAGTTAGAATGAAATTTTCATCATGTTTGGCTTTAATAAGTTTTTGTGGAATAGAGCTATCTCAAGGTACTTTGGAGGAGGGAATGGAGTAAGTCATCAAATGAATTTACTGTTCTTTGCTTTTGCACAGTAATGTCGACTACCTTAGGGTTAGTTTGAAATTGTAAATTGTATCTAGGGAGACAGGGTGGCAGGGGGAGGGAAGAGGATTTTATGCTGTAGACAACTGAATGACCTTTAGTGCTTACTAATTTCCTGGATATAAACAGGTAGTACACTATTTCCACAAAGAAGACTGTTTTGTGCTGGTTAGAGTGTGGGTTGCATGGACTGGGTTGATGGTTTACTGACAAGTTTGTTAAAAAGATAATGTTTGGATTTTGTTTCCTGTTACCCAGAACCAACACAGATCTATAGATTTCTTCGAACACGAAATCTTATAGCAGTAAGTAGTCAATGAAATTCACCAATATTATTTCATTCTCATAACTTCATCTGTAATTTTAATATTTTTAATTTTTTATAGCCAATATTTTTGCACAGAACTCTTACTTACATGTCTCATCGAAACTCCAGAACAAACATCAAAAGGTACATTTTATGAATCTTATTTCGAGCTGATTGAACTACTAGAAAGTTTTATCTTAGAGTGGGGGAGAGATACTCAGGAGAGAGTGAGTTCTTAAAAAATTTGTCTTAAAAGTTCTAGTTAAATATTATGAAAATTGAAAGAGCAACTAGTTGAATTTGGAATCATTTTTTAAAAGTATCATTTTTTATAATTAGTTTTTTTTCTCTAATAGAAATTATTTAGTGAAGTGATTTTACTGACTTATTTTTTACTCTTTGCTGTTACTTTCAAGTTTGGTTGCTAGGACTTAAATGATTCCTCAAGGGCTCAGGGTAACTATCTGTCTTTAATACTTTGGAAGTTTATAGAAGGGTCTCTAAAAATAAGATGTTTTGATCATCTGGTCTTAAAGCAGAGCCTGGGTATGTTGTACAGAACTTATTTTTACTGTAGGAACTTTGTGTAATATTTAGTAAACGTAATAACGGAAGTCAAGTTTCTTGATTTATGTGCAAGATCTACCTATTAAGTATATCAAAATGAACAACCTTCAATTGAAAAGAAAGACCTTCCATTAAACTTTTCGTATCTATATAATCTTACTGTTTGTCTGTTGAGTCAGGGTCTTGTTAGGTAGACATGGCCTGATAACTCACTACATAACCTAGACTAGCCCCAAACTTGTGACTATTCTGCCTTAGCCTCGGTCCCAGTCCTGGGATTATAGGTATGAGCCACCCACCATACCTATCTATTTTAATAGTCTTGACTTAATGAAACCATTCAGCTGCTTCAATACATTAGAAACTAAACAGGTCTCGAAAAAGAAAAAAAAAAAACAAAAAAAAAAGAAAAGAAAGAAAGAAAAAAACCTTAACTGCTTGGGAAAATCTTGATAAAAGTTACTAAGCACTCATAACTAGGAAGAAGATAACAAATTAGGCAACAGAATTAGGTTGTCTACTTTTTGTCTGTCTACTGCATTATTTGATATGTGCCAAGATTCACCAAATTTTTCTGTTAAAGGAATAGTAAATATTTTAGGTTCCTGTGGCCAGAAGACAAAATCAAGAATATTATCTAGGTTGCCCGGCTGTGGTGGCGCATGCCTTTAATCCCAGCAGAGGAGGCAGAGCCAGGCGGATCTCTGTGAGTTCAAGTCCAGTCTGGTCTACAGAGCAAGTTCTAGGACAGGCTTCAAAGCTACACAGTGAAAACATATCTCGAAAAAAACAAAAAACAATAAACAAACAAAAGAATATAAAGAATATTTTTCTAGGTAGTTAATATAAAGAGAAAAGTGTTTATAAATGAAGTTGTCTATATAAGGGTACAACGTACACTGTTTTGTAAACAAGCCTAATAGAAATATAGAATCCCTTTTGGTTTTGTCGAGTAAAGAAAAACTTTCTTAATTTTAAGGATTCACAGTCTGTTCTATCATCATATCAGCTATTTACCCATTCTTGGCCTGTGGGCTTATACAAAAATAGTAAGCCAGATTCGATTGTGGTCTGTAGTTCTATTATTCTTGATTCATTCCGTAGAACTTTGTGAACTTAACTTTTTTTTTTTTTTTTTCCAGACAGGTTTTCTCTGTGTAGCTTTGCGCCTTCCCTGGAACTCACTTTGGAGACCAGGCTAGCCTCGAACTCACAGAGATCCGCCTGCCTCTGCCTCTGAGTACTGGGATTAAAGGCGTGCGCCACCACGCCCGGCGAACTTAACTTTTTTTATTAAAGTTTTTTAATATAGTTATTTAGGATATGACCTGGTTTTGATTTTAAAAGTGAAAGTTTTTAAAAACTAAATTTGGCCAGGTTGTGCTGGCATATGCCTTTAATCCCAGCACTCAGGAGGCAGAGCCAGGCGGAGCTCTGTGAGGTTGAGGCCAGCCTGGTCTATACAGATCCAGTGAGATCCAGGACAGGCACCAAAAACTACATGGAGAAACCCTGTCCAGGAAAAACAACAACAATAACAAAAACCTAAATTTGGATTAATTAATAAGTAGATTGAATACACATCATTTTCATGATGTTTGCTTATTAGACTGTCTCGTGGGATATATTATGTGCCGATAGAGACAGCATAAAAAGTTTGTTTGTGGGCTGGAGAGATGGCTCAGAGGTTAAGAGCACTGGCTGCTCTTCCCAAGGTCCTGAGTTCAATTCCCAGCAACCACATGGTGGCTCACAACCATCTGTAATGAGATCTGGTGCCCTCTTCTGGCCTGCAGGGATGTGTGCAGGCAGAACACTGTATAATAAATAAATAAATCTTTAAAAATAAAAAGTTTGATTGTGCTGGGCATGGTTGGCATATGCCTTTAATCCTAGCACTTGGAATGGCAGAGGCAGGTAGGTTTCTGTGAGTTTAAGGTAAGCCTGGTCTACATAGCAAGTTCCAGGATAGCCAAGGCTACATAATGAGATTCTGTCTCAAAAACAAAGCAACATTTTGGTAATAGAAACCAGTTTTCTGATTATCAACCTTTGGATTTTAAGAACTGTCTTTGGGAGATTTTAAAGCAAATTTACTAGCGTAGAAACATTTAAATCTCATTTAGATTATTTTCTCACAAAATACATAGGGATTACTTAATTCTCTTGTTATATCTGATTTTAGGACTTTAGGAATAGGACCTTTAGATGAGTGGTCTTTGCAATCAGTGACTGAAGGTTTATGTTGCACAGTAAATATCTACATTTGCATTTATATATAATATGTACTTTTAGTATAACAGTATTTTGTGGGGAAGGGCACTGTTGGGAATTGAATACAAGATTTTAGGCATGCTAGACAAATGCTGTTACCTCTTAGCTACATCTTTAGCCCATATTACTCTCTTTGAAGTCATGCCATCGGTTATGATATTAATTCTGGTGTATTTGTTAGACTCACACCTCAGTCTTACTTCATAGAAGATTTGAAGTTTTTATTTAAATACTTTAGGCTTACCCTATTATGACATAGTAGGGTTAAAGATGATGTGAATGCTTTTGTTTGTGCGTTCATTCATTCATTTTGGGAAGTGATTTCACAGTGTATCCCAAGCTGGTGCTGGAAGTTATAATCCTCCTGCCTCAGGTTCTAGGGTACTATGATACAGGCATGCAACTACACACCTGACTCAAGAAAGGTCTTTTTATTTAATCTATTTTATTAGATATCTTTTAAGTTATTCTGAACCCTCCCAGTATGTCTCCTCCCCCACACCCCAAAGTTCATGTAATTTTAATTATTCTATTTACTGGTGACTTTATGGTACCATTTTATTTGTTAATTTCACCTGTAGTATGATGTTGCTTTTCTAAAGTGCTTGGAGTTGGAGAGGTGCTGTTTTTCTATGGTTGCTTCCTTTTTCTCTGTGGAAGGCTGGATTGTTCTTAACCTATTTCAAACATTTGCTACTGTTCAGTTCTATTGGTTTCATCTACATGAAACTCAGTGTTGGAAGAAATGCTTGGATTTTTTCAGTCTTACCTTTCTTTCTGCAGACAAAATTAAAATTTTTTCTTAGTTAAAAAAAAATTACTATTAAATATTTCCAGTAATTAAAAAAAAAAACCTTCCTTTAATATTTATACTGAACAGTTCTTTGTAATTAGCCTGAACTATCCTTCAGTTTTCTTCTTTTATTTGTAGATTCTCTTATTTGTAGATTGAAAATAGACTTTTTTCTAAACTACTACTAGGCTCTATGATAAAACTTTAAAATTGATTTTTTTTGTTATTTTAGAGAAAGAGATTTAAAAAACAATCTTTCATTAATGGAGAATGTTCTTGTTCGCCTAAAATACAGACACTTAATACTGTTCTGTCAATGTTTTACTGTAATGTGTTCTTACTAGCACTTTCCTTTAGATACTTTTTATTAGAGTAGTTGAGTATTGGGCCTGACCCAATGGTACCTGTTTGTAGTATAAGGTATTGAAGGGCACGGAAGGGAGGATCTCAAGTTTTTGGCTACTTGTCAAAAGCCTGTTTGAAGGGGGGGTTGTTTTTAAAGAATAAGCGTTCTGTATGTCTGTAATTTCTATTATCTGTACATAAGTATTAAATAACTAAGGGACTGGAGAAATGGGTCAGTGATTATAAGAGTACTGACTGCTCTTCCACAGGACCTGAGTTCACTTCTCCGAAACCATATGATGCTTACTTACAACCATCTGTAGTGGGATCTGATGTCTTCTGTCTGGTGCCCTCTTCAGTCATGCAGGCATACATGCAAATAGAGCACTCATATACATAAAATACAGCAGTAAATCTTTTTTTAAAAACTATAACTGAATGTGGACTACATTGAGTTTTTTAAGTCCTAATTTTGAAAATATCTCTGTATAAAGAGAAACATTTGTTTCTGATTAACAAATTACTGGAAGTTTCATTTTTAACTTCTATCTCTAGAACATAGCTCACTTTGAGAACTAAGATGAGGCATATTTTGTCATCCATTCAACTTTCATTGCTTTGGAAGATTTTATTTAAGCTTTTATTTTTGGAGGGGCTGGTGGAATTTGTTTTTTCTTTCTTTCTTTTTCTTTTGGAGCTGAGGATCGAACCCAGGGCCTTGCGCAAGCACTCTACCGCTGAGCTAAATCCCCAACCCTTGTTTTTTCTTAAGCAGGTTAAGCCAGGTGTGGTGAGGTATGCCTGTAACCCAGTCCTCAAGACTAAGAATTGCCTTGTGTTTGAGGCCAGCTCAAGCTTACATAATAAGTGTTAGGCCAGCTCAAGCTGTATAACAGGGCCCTCTATTGAGAATCAAGTATACAAGCGCAAGGCTCTGGGTTCAGTCCTCAGCTCTGAATTAAGAGAGAGAGAGAGAGAGAGAAAGAGAAAGAATGAATATCAAGTGTAGCTGGGCAGTGGTAGGGCACACCTTTAATTCCAGCACTTGGGAGGCAGAGACAGGCGGATCTCTGTGAGTTCCAGGCCATCCTGGTCTACAAAGCCAGTTCCAGGACAGCTAAGACTGTTACACAGAGAAACCATGTCTCAAACAAACAAACAAACAAACAAAACGCAAAGAATTAAGTGTCAGGTTAAAGGTGCATACATAATTTTATGATTGAATGGAATGTGCCCTAACTTTATTGTTACTGGTTTTTGCTATTTAATCTTTTTGTTGTAGCATATCATTCAGCTGAAAATTTGCCAGTAACCTTTGAGGATGTTTTATGATTTTCAGTTACGTTTTTTTATAGTTTGGTGTGATGGTTCATACTGTAATCCCAGGATTTGAGCAGCTGAGGTAGGAGGGTTGTCCTGTGTTCAAGTCTAGCTTGGGCTACAGAGTGAGACACTATTTCAAAAAAGATAAAAAAGAATAACCATGGAGCTGGTATATATTTGTTGGGTTGCTTAATAGATACTGAATGTTCTAACAGGGCATGGTGGCACACGCCTTTAAACCTAGCACTGGGAGGCAGAGATAGATAGATCTCTTGAGTTCAAGAGTTCCAGGATAACCAGAGAGAAACCCGTCTCTTAAAAAAAAAAAAAAAGTTCCAACAGTATGCTTACTTTGCTTGGCTCAACTTGATAGGCACTTAAATACCTATTAAGATTAAGGCCAGCCAGGCAGCAGTGGCACATGCCTTTAATCCCAGCACTTGGGAGGCAGAGCCAGGTGGATCCGTGTGAGTTCAAGGCCAGCCTGGTCTACAGAAAGAGTTCCAGGACAGGCTCCAAAACTACACAGAGAAATCCTGTCTTGAAAAAAAAAAAAAAAAAAATTAAGGCTTTACTACAAAAAGTAATCACTTGCCCTTCAGGGAACTTACAGACTATTAGAAATAAAATTCATAAGAGAGGTTTTACATGTAGGAGACTTTAAAAATAAGTAAAATTAAATGCCATGGGTAAGGACAATTACTCATGACTTGGAGATAATTATAGGAGGTTTCATGAAAAATAATATTTACAGTTGAACTTGAAGGAGTGTCTACTATATTATAAAAAATTGTTTCAATAGTGTGTGCATTGTTATGAACTAGCCATCTAGTTTATCTTGAAATAATCAAAATTGAATTTCTACTTTGCTTATTACAGTATAATTTTGTATTTTCCCCAGTTGAGAAGTGATTATTATGTTTATCTGTTTTTTCCAGGAAAACATTTAAAGTTGATGATATGTTATCAAAAGTAGAGAAAATGAAAGGAGAGCAAGAATCTCATAGGTAAGATAATCTGTCAGTTTACATTAAGTGATACACTTGAGGAAAGAGACAATTAGAGTGACCATTTCCCTAGTGATTACACAGGATTGTTAGTTTAAAAAACCTTAGAATCAGTTGCTCCAGCTACATGTATGAGTCAGGAATTAATTTCTGTAGCATGTCTGGCAGAGATTTCTGAAGACTGACTGTTTGACCATCTCTAATGTTAGAAACTGTTTTCTAGGACATAAGTCATCGTTTATCTCTTACCAATTTCTGGCATTTTAATTTAGGCTTGGTCTTAATCCTACTACCTCACGTGTGGAGATTTGGCAACTAGAATTTATGGTATACATACTTTGTGCTAGGTGTTTTGAAGCATTGTGTTTCCCCTACGTCAGTGGTTTTCAACCTTCCTAATGCTTTAGGAAGCCTTTAATATAGTTCCTTGTATTGTGATAACCCTCAACCATAAAATTATTTTCCTTGCTACTTCATAAGTAATTTTATTACTGTTAAGATTTTATTTTTTGTTCTTTTTGAGACAGAGTTTCTCTTGTAGTCCTGGCTGTCCTAGAATTCGCTCTGTAGACTAAGCTGGCTTCAAACTCAGAGATCCGCCTGCCTCTGCCTCCCAAGTGCTGAGATTAAAGGTGTACACCGCCCCCACCTGGCCCAGGTATGAATCTTAATGTAAATATCTGTGTTTTCCAGTGGTCTTAGGTGACTGCTGTGAAAGGGTCAAAACCCAAAGGTTGAGAACTGCTGCTCTAAGTAATTACCCTTAAAAAGGGATCCCTTTTTCTATCTCCTTATTTATCTCTTAGTACAAAATATTCATAATTTTAGCTGGGCATGGTGGCAAATTCCTTTAATCCCAAAACTCGGGAGGCAGAGGCAGAGGATCTCTGTGAATTCCAGGACAGCCTTCTGTACTAAATGAGGTCCAGGACCGCCAGGGCTGTTACAAAGAGAAACCCTGTCTTGAAAAACCAAAAAAGAAAAAGACTCATTGTTCTTTTTGAATATTCCAGGAACTAAGGTGCTGTTTATTTATTGACTACTTTTAGGGAGAATGTAGAAACTGGAAATTCTGGATAACTCTCCATCCACCTATCCCTCAGCTTCTGTGTTGGAGATTGAATACAGTTTTTTGTGAATGTTAGGCAAGTGCTCTAGTTAGCTATATATTCTGTCTCTTCAAAAAAACTTTATATAGAAAAATTGTGGTGGTATATTTTCTTTTTCTCTAAGTTTTTGTTGTGGAGAAGGGGTCTTGCTTTTTATATATTCAGTTGGCCTCACTTACGACCCTTTTTCTTGCATTACTCTCCCAAGTATAGAACAAGCATGTGCCATTTAATGTCTTTCCAATCAACACAGGATATTGTCTTAGTAAGGATTTCTAGTGCTGTGATAAAAATACCATGAAACAAAGCATCTTGGGAAGGAAAGGGTTTATTTTAGCTTAGTTCCACATCATAGTCCATCACTGAAGAAATCAGAGCAGGAAATCAAGAAGGGAAAGACCCTGAAAGCAGGAACTGAAGCAGAAGCTGTGGAGGAGTGCTTTTAACTGGTTTGCTCCCCAAGGCTTGCTCTGCCTGCTTTCACTGAGGACCACCAGCCCAGGGGTGGTACCATCCACAGACCTGGGCCCTCCCACATCAATCATCAGTCAAGAAAATTCCTTATAGGTAAATCTGCTGTGGACATTTCTGGATTGAAGTTCCCTCTTTTTCCTTCCTTTCTTCCTTTATTTATTTGATTTTTCAAGATTTGTGTGTGTATGTGTGTGTGTGTGTGTATAGCCCTGGCTGTCTTGGACCTCACTCTGTAGACCAAACTGGTCTCGAACTTAGATATCAATCTGCCTCTGCCTCCCTAGTTCTGAGTGCTGGGACTTAAGGCATGTGCCACCACGCCCAGTGGGGTTCCCTCTTCTCTAAGATGACTAGATATGTCCAGTTAACATAAAACTAGCAAATACAGATAATATACTTAATTTATAGCTTCTCATTTAGTAATTTTTTTTTTAAGATCTTAATTCCCACCTACCCTTTTTTGTAGTGGCTTGTATTTTACCTGTGGCTTGAGTTCATTGGGTTTTGTTACTTAAATAAAACTACATCTTTATTTATATCTTACAATTGTATGATTGAAGTGTAGTTTGTATTCCATTTCTATCTAGGCCAGTTTAAACTTATAAGTTCTAAAAACTGAGATCCTAAATCTTTATCACCTTTGTATAATGTGCAAGATAGAACCGGGAATAGTCTCAGTGCCTGCACACTTAGTTTTTGCTTATATTTTTATTTCAGATGCTTATCTGGTCACTTGCCCTTGACAAAACTCTGGGGGCCCTAAGGGATTTTTAATATTAATATGTGGTGGTAGTGCTACCACATGCCCACATCTCCTGTGTTAGTGCCTCATAGTCTAATTAGAACCTCATCTGATGACCTAACTTTTTTCTTCTGATTACCTTCATAATTTGCCCTCTAGTCATTTCAAGGTTATAAGAATAATGAGCCAATAAAAAATTTTGATCTTGTTGGGCAGTGGTGGCTCATGCCTTTAATCCTAGCAAGAGGCAGTCAGATTTGTGAGTTCAGGGGCAGCCTGGTCTACAGAGTGAGTTCCAGGACAGCCAAGGCTACACAGAAAACCTGTCTTGAAAAAGAAGAAAAAAAAAAAAAGTTTGATCTCTTTATCTTTGTTACCAGAATTTAGTTCCATCGATAATAAACCCTACTACTGTCTCACTGTGGCAGTGTCTTTGATAATATAACAGCATTTCTCTAAGAATGTGTATTATAAGGAATTGTGAATTGATGAGAAATGATCAGTTCTTTCTGATCAGTTGCCCTCTGGTAATTTTCTTCCTTTTAACCCAGTGGTTTGAATTGCAGTTCATAGAAATATCAGTAGATTATATAAAATTCTTTTTTTAGACTTTATCTTTTTTGTTCTCTATTTTCCACATGACATCAATTCTTCAGTGTCTTAATTACTATAGCTGTATAAATCTTGTTTTGTGTTTCTAGGTGGTCTTACTATGTAACTCTGGCCTAGAATGCACCATGTAGCTCAGGATGGGTTTTTTTTTTTCTTTCTCCCATATAGACTTTTTTTTTAAAAATATAAAAACAGGTTATAATTCAAAAGTCCAGGGTTATTTGAAACTGGAAAATATTTTCTCTGTAGAAAATAGTAAAAATGATAACATTTCCCAATAAGCCCTTTTAAGCCAAATAGCTGAATTATACATATAAATATTAGATTCTGGGATACAGAAGAAACCTATCTTCATCTGTTCAGAGAGTTATGTTTTACTTAAGTTATGTAAGTGAGGTTCCTATTCATCTTCCCCTTCACTGTTTGATTTATGGCAGACATTTTTCTATAGGCTAATCCATAATCTAAAAAGGTTTTTAGCCTCCCCTCCTGAAAGTATAGCCAGCATATTTCATCAGCTTGATATGGTACAAATTCTTACCTTAATAGTGAAATGTTTCACTAAATCTTGCCCAGTGATTGGGCAAAACCAAAACTTATTATAAGTCACAGTAATCCTAGAGTCCTCCCTACTAGGTAGCCTCTCTGGTTCTGTGGGTTGCCGTATGATTGTCCTTTGCTTTATATGTAGTATCCACCTATGAGTGAGTACAGACCATGTTTGTCCTTCTGAGTCTGGGTTACCTCACTCAGGATGGTATTTTCTAGTTCCAGTTATTTGGCTCAGGCTGTTCTTGAACTCATAGGTTTCCTTGCCTCTGCTTCCTGAGAGCTGGGATGAAAGGCATGTGCCACTGTGCCTGCCTTGCTTGCTATATGGAATTCTTGCAAGTCCTTAGATCAGGTTCTACAGACATACATACACACCTGTACCACGTACACTCAAATTAGGAGCCCTGGCTGGTTAGTGAGCTTCAAAGCATTCCTCTGAACCCCAGTGCTAAAGTGTGTGCCTGGCTTTGTATGAGGATGCTGCAGATCTGGACGGGTCCTCATGCCTGCATGTGTTAGTCAAGCCATTTCCCCAACCTCTTGCCCCCAGTTTTGAAAGACAAATTTTAGATCTTTCAGATTGCGTTGAGTACTGCGAATTTATCATTAAATCCTCTGAGATTTGTATAATATTGTCTCAATGTTGTTCCCTAAGGTACTAAAATAATTCGAGAACGTTCTTCAAGTTTCTCCTCAAACTCCCCAGTAGTGTATTTCAGTGAGGTAGTGTGTTTCAGTGTACTTCTCATCGCAGATTAACTGTAGTCTTTTTATAGTGTTAATTTATTACACGGGGTTTATGGAAGATATCTTAGATGCCAGTGCTGGTACTATAAAAACTTTATAATCTGTTGTCAAGTTCGTTGTTAGAATAATAAAAGTCTTTGTTGTTCCATGGTAATTAATTTAAAATCTTAAATCATATACAAGAGCATTTCTCTTCTCTGCATTATCACAGACATGAGGACCTCATTCAGTTTGATCACAGCTATGTCTGTTCAACTGTAGTAGTCTAAATGTCTTCTGCAGGAATTCATGTTCTTTCAACACACACTTCCCAGAATTAGACTAGACCATTTCCGTTTCCAGTGTATTTCATTTCCCAGAACTAAAGGGGATTTTCTAGATTCACAAGAATATCACAGTACTGCAACCCAAAATCTAGTATAAATGCCTAAATTAGTTTTTTTTGGGTTTTTTTTTTTTTTGAGACAGGGTATGTCCTGACTGTCCTGAAACTCACTTTGTAGACCAGGCTGGCCTCAAACTCAGAATTTTGCCTGCCTCTGCCTCAAGTGCTGGGATTAAAGGTGTGGTCAACACTCCCAGTTTAGTTTTGAAATTTATGGCAAGTAAAAATAGAACCAAAATATTAACATTCATCTATGTAAAACAAGTTGCTATTCCATGTTTTTTCTATACTTTAGGTCTACAGCTGTCTTACACATTAGTTATAGAAACTTGTTAGAAGAAGAAATTATGGACAGAAAAAGGATCATGAGTCATGTTATGGGTTTTACTCCCCCCCCCCCCCTTTCTGGTTTTTCAAGATTTTTAGTCCTGGCTGTTCTCAAGCTCACCTGCCTCCTGAGTGCTGTGTGCCTCCATGCCCTGCAGTTTTTGCTTTTCTAAGATGTTACTTTATCTCAATAAACAAGAGTTACTTTGATCTTAAAACACAATGATAAAACTGTCATTTATACAAATTATTTGGAAAAGTAGCATTTTTAAAAGTAGCATACTTCAAAGCATATAGCAAATTTTAGAGACTCTGAGGTCACACCTGCTTCCCAGATTTCTCTGATGTGTGTCTTTGCTGGATAAATCCCCAGGAAAGTTACCTGAACTAGAATTTTTTTTTTATTATTTGAGAGGTGTTGCTATGTTTCCTGGGTTGGCCTTCAGTTTGCTGTCTTCCTCCTGCCTGCCTTAGCTTCACAGATGGTGGGATTATAGGCATATGACACCATCTCCCCCCACCCCCCAGACAGGGTTTCCCTGTGTAGCTTTGGAACCCTTCCTGGAACTCACTCTGTAGCCCAGGCTGGCCTCGAACTCACAGAGATCTGCCTGGCTCTGCCTTCCAGGTGCTGGGATTAAAGGCGTGCGCCACCACCGCCCGGCCTGAATAGAGCTTTTATTAGTTGGTTTTTGTAGTTATTTTGCTTTGTTTGCCTTACTGGGAAATTAACCCAGGGCCTTGTTGCTTGCTAAGTAAGCTCTCTAACTTTTCAGAGATATCCTTAGTCCTAAATCCTAACGGGTCTTTTATCACTCTTTGTTAAAACCAAAACTTTAGAGTTACTTATCTTCCTTTCATAAACATCCTTTTGGTAAGCATCTTTTTTTTTTTTTTTTTTTTACAATGAGAAGGGCTGGATCTGTATTTGGAGCCAGAGGGGTGTGCCATTTCCTTAGTGTGCCATGTTCCAAGCACTATATTTAAGCTTTAGGGATATAATGGTGAGCAAAACACATCTGCCTTTTTGGAGGGAAATAAATGGTGGGGAAGAAAAGTACAGGAAAACATGAGTGTATACCACAATAAAAACCGTTCTTGTTTTGAGTTGTTGAATAGAATGTAATGGCCAAGGAAATCTTGTCTGGAGAAATAAGCTGAAATTTGAAAAATGAATATAGGATTAAAGTGAGGGAGGATAAGCAGCAGGTGGTTCTGGAAAAATGAACATTATGTAAACAGCCTTTGAGACCAAGGTGTCTGAGTAGAGAGAGCAGGGAGAGTGATATGAGGAGCCTGGAAAAGGTGTCTATGACCAGTCAGTTCAGGGTTTTAGAGGCTATATGAAGACACGGTCTTGCTCGGCATAGTGGTGCACACCTTTAACCCCAGCTCTCAGGAGCTAGGTGGATCTCTGACTTCAAGACCATTCTGGTCTACATAGTAAGTTCCAGGATAGACAGAGCTACGTAGTGAGATGCTGTCTGAAAAAAAAAAAAAAAAACAAACCAATAAATAAATAAAAGATATGGTCTTTATCATAGGAATGCTATTAAGTCATTCGTTGTACATATGTATCTTTGTAGTTCTAGGGATGGAACCTAAGACCATGTACTTGCTAGACAGTTGCTCTATCACTGAACTACACAACTAATGGAATTATTTTAAACAGTACTATTATATTAATAGCTCCTCTCTGCCCTTCTATTTTGTAGATAATGTTTAGGCTTCTTTGGTTTATTGTATATTTTTCTCTAATGTCTTTCCTTTTTAAGTTGTTTTTGTCTGTGTTTTGTGTTCTTCGAGATGAGGACTCTTGTAGTCCTGTCTGGTCTTGAACTCTTTATGTACCTGAGGTTGAATTTACAATGATCCTCTTGTTCCACCTCCTAAGTAAAGGGATTATAGATAGATGCCACCAGCCCTACTTAAGCACTCTATAGTTTTGAAAGATTTGTTTCTGTGTAATAGACATGCACCATCTCCCAATTCAAAGTCTTCCCTATCTGTATGTCTCAAATGCTATATTTGAGACCTTGGGTTCTAGAAGAATGAATTCTATAGTGTAATCATATTTTTAGCTTTATATGATAAAATGCATAAGGAAAGTTAAGCCAATGAGTTAGCTCAACTGCTAAAGGCACTGGCTTCAAAGCCTAATGACCCGGGTTTGTTTCCCAGAACTAGCATGGTTGAAGGAAAGAACTGATTCCCAAAAATTGTCCTTTGATTTCTGACCTTGACACATGTATTGTGTGTACCCACACAAAACAGAATAAATAAGTGAATGTGTAAAAGAAAAGTAGCTATCCTTGCACAGTCTAGATGCTATCATATGAACTATTCCTTTTTTGCTTTGTTTTGTTTTGAGGCAGGGTTTCTCTGTGTAACTATTCTGGAACTCTGTAGACCAGGCTGGCCTTGAACTCACTGTGATCCACCTGCCAGTGCCTCCTGAGTGTTGGGATTAAAGGTGCCACCACCACCCGGCTAGTTTTTCTTATTTTGAGGTAATATAGTTATAAAGCTTTGTACCAGTACTATTAGTGATGTATATAAATTTAAAGCAGTTTTCACAGTCTTTTCAGCATAACTTGATTTCCAGCTGAGTGTGGTGGCCCACACCTTTAGTCCCAGCATCGAGGAGGCAGAAGCAGGTGGATCTCAGTGAGTTCAAGACCAGCTGATCTACAAAGCGAGTTCCAGGACAGCCAGGGCTGTTACACAGAAAACCCCTTTTTTTTATTTTTCTTTTTTCTTTTTTTTTTTTAATATATTTTTATTTTATTTTTATGTGCATTTGTGTTTTTGCCACGGGTGTCGGGGTCCCCTGAAACTGAAGTTCAGACAGGTGTGAGCTGCCATGTGGGTGCTGGGAATTGAACTCGGGCCCTCTGGAAGAAGAGTCAGCACTCTTAACCCCTGAGCCATCTCTCTAGCCCAAGAAACCCTTTCTTGAAGAAGAAAAACAAAACAAGACAAAAAACCCCTTGGTTTCCTTTGTGGGATCCAGTATTCAGATTTGAGGTTTTTATGTGGATCGTGTTTCAGAATGTTAGTCCCTTAAGGATTTGCTTAACCTCTTTCTGCAGGTTGCTTCAGAATTGTCAGGTATTTATGCTTAGAATCAACTACCTTAAAATTTCAAAATTTTTAGCCATTGTTTTGTTATCATATTGCTTATTTCCTGAGAATATATAGATAAATAACAATTCTGTCTTCTTTTTTCCATAGACAGTATTTCACTACATAGCCCTGGCTGGCCTGGAACTGGCTATGTAGACTAAGCTAGGTTGGAACTCTAAAAGATCTACCTACCTCTGCCTCCTGAGTGCTGGAATTAAAATTATAGGCTATGCTGGGCCTAATCCTTAGGTTTTTTTCCTGGTCACCTAAACTAAATTCTGTTTAGCCTGAAATCAAATAATGCCTAACTTTACATGGTTTTCTTCTTTCTCATTCTCTGACCCAGCTTCAAATGTGGGTACAGTAAATATAGGGGGAAAGGAAGGGGAAAGAAAACCTGCCCTTTTTCTTTAGAAGAAATCTGTGGTAGACATGGTGGTGGTATACACCTGTAACCACAGCTTGGGGAAGTGAAGGCAGAAAGATCCTTGGCTGCTGCATAGTAAGTTTGAAGACAGCCTGAGATGCATGAGGTACATGGTTTCTTTACTTAGTAGTGTGTGTGTACAGGTGCACACATGCCACTTGTGCAGTGGATGTCAGAGAACAGCTTGTAGGAGTCATTTTTCTCTACCTATGGGTCCCAGGGATCAAACCCAGGTCACCAGACTTGATGGCAAGTGCCCTTACCTAATTAACTATCATGCCAGCCCTAAAGTTTCTTTCTGGTTTGTTTTTTGTTTTGTTTTTTGGAGACAGGGTTTCTCTGTGTAGCCCTGGCTGTCCTGGAACTCTTCTCTGTTGACCAGGCTGACCTCAAACTCACAGAGATCCAGCTGCCTCTGACTCCCGAGTGCTGGGACTAAAGGCATGTGCCACTGCCACCACCCAGTTTAACCCTGTTTTTAAAAGTACCTGAGTTGAGTTAGAAAGTGAGTAATGTAAAAGTGTTTGCAACATATGAATCATTTTCGGCTTTTGTTTTTTTGAGATAATCTCTATGTGGCTTGGGTTGGTCTTGAATTTGTCTTCTTGTCTCAGCCTCCAGACTGCCATGATTGCCTTTGCCATTGTGCTCTGTTCTTTTTTCCTTTTTTCGAACAACCCTTTATATTCTTTTTTTTTTTTTTTAAATAATGCTTATGGTTGTTTTGCCCTTGTATATGTCTGTCTGTATACCACTTGCATGTCTGGTGCTTACAGAGGAAGGCCAAAGAAAGTGTTGGAGTTCCTGGAACTGAAATTACTGGTGGTTGAGAGTTGCCTTGTGGGTGCTGGGAATTGCACCCAGATCATCTGAAAGAGAAGCCAGTGCTCTTAGCTGTTGAACCATCTCACCACACCAAATTTTCTTTGTTTGTTCGGCTCGTTTGAATAGGGGTGCTTCTCCCTAGCACTTATGAGGCAGAGGCAGGCAGCTCTCTTGAGTTCTAGGCTAGCCTGGTCTACAGCCAGGGCTACACAGAGAAACTCTCTCTAAAAACGATCAAAGATAGGTTTCATTTAGCCAGGCTTGAACTTACTATATAGTCAGATTTGCTATGTAGCTGGTGATGGCATTGAATTGCTGATCCTCCTGCTTCTTCCTTGATTATTGTGATTACAAGCACATACTACCAGACCCAATTCCTAACACCAACAAGGCGATTCTCAACCATCAGTAATTTCAGTTCCAGGAACTCCAACACTCTCTTTGGTCTTCTTCTGTAGGCACCAGGCACACAAGTGGTATACAGACATGCACGAGGGCAAAACACCCATAAACATCATGGGTTTTTTGTTTGTTTGTTTGTTTTAATACCAATCCCATTGTATAACAGTTTTGTTGATGCTTCACTTATGGTTGTTGCTCTTAGATTTTCCTTCATATTTTATGCTTTCTAACTTTGCTTCTACCTTTACTGCATTTCCATAGTCGTTTTGTTTTTTTTACTGATACTTTTTGGTTTTTGGAGACAGGGACTCTCTGTAGCTCTGGCTGTTCTAGAACTCATTCTATAGACCAGGCTTCCTCTTGCATTCTTAGCATTGTTCTTGAAATGCTATCTCAGTAGCCCTACCCTATAATGTTCTAGTAGATTTTATGGAATATTCTACTAAGGATAAAGGTATCCTCATATCTGTTACTGGGGAAAAAAAACTTACTTGCCTCTAATTTCTCTCAAAAAAATAGGGGTTGGGGATTTAGCTCAGTGGTAAAGCGCTTGTCTAGCAAGCAGAAGGCCCTGGGTTCAGTCCTCAGCTCCAGAAACAAACAAACAAACAAACAAAAATAGAAGTTCTGGGAAGATTTTTCTAGGTCAACCTCTTTGCTATGTTCTCATTTCTAGTCATTACTTACGTAACACTTTGCAACCTGCTTCACTCTCTGTAACTCCCATTTCTTTCTATATACACAGCTAGAGTGTTACCACCATTTTAAGAAAATTACACATGTACTGGATTATAGAGCTTCTGCATAGCTGTGACCAAAATACAGGAGATGAGGAGAAGACACTTGTCTTGGCTCATGGTTTTAGAAGTGTCAGTCCATTGGGGTGGTAAACACATAGTGAGAGTGAACTCCATAGTGTGTCAGCTAGGAAGCAGAGAAACAACATAGAGGAAGGGCCTCCTTCCTACAAAAGCAGACCTACCTCTGATTTTTCAGCATGTCCCAATAATGTCTTCTTCACAGTTGTGAATCCCAGTCTTCATTAGCTGCTCTGGAAATGTCATCCTAGCCACATCTAGAAGTGAGTTTTCCTAATTTTAGGATTCCTAACCAGCATTCATAGCCTTTACTTTACTGAGCTTTGTTCCTCTCTCACTCTAGTTCTTCTCTATAAAAATACCTTGTTCTTATCTGCTGTCTTTTCTCTTGAGTCCTCTGTAATTCTGGTTCTTTGTCACCATAGAAACTGCAACAAATGTTCATTCTCTTTTCTCATTTAAATGTATTTATTTAGAAGAGCTGGTTGGTGTTTCTGTTAGCTGTTTTTTTGTTTTTGTTTTTTTCCCCCCCGAGATAGGGTTTTTCTGTGTAGCCCTGGATGTCCTGGAACTCTAAGACTAGGCTGTCCTCAAACTCAGAGATCTGCCTGTCTCTATCTCCTGAGTGCTGAGGTTAAAGGTGTGTGCCACCACCTCGTGGCTTGCTTCCTTTTCTTATTGTAGAGCTGCTAACTCTTACGTGAAAAATGACATATTAAAGAAGTAAATTATATGGGGTTGGAGAGATGGTTCAGTGGTTAAGAGCACTGGCTGCTCTTCCAGAGGATGTGATTCAAAATTCCCAGCACCCACATGGCATTTCACAACTATCTGTAACTCCAGTTCCAGGGAATCTGATACCTTCCTACCTTGAAATAAAGTTATATTATTTCAAAAACAAAAAGTAAATATACATTTATAATGGATTTGGGATTGCGTGTTTCACTCTTAATTGTAGAATAAAGTAGTGGCTCCACATCATCTGTTAAGATGTGTGAATTTCCATTGCTTTGATGTATTTGAAGAGCTGGGCTGGGAACTCAGAGGTAGTGTATTTGCCTAACATGGGAAGTCCTAGCACCATGGGAAACATATTAAATACTTCTACATTGAATTAGATTCCATTGTCAAATATTTCTAACATTAAATGATAGGAAACCTTCCCCTTGATTGCAAAGACAATAAAGCAACACTGTGGTTATGGGGCATCATTTGGTGGTCTGCTCTTTTTGGCCTATTCCTTTAGTGTTTTTACTTGTATTTTTGTCAGTTGTGTGTGAGAGGAGTTGGTTGTGGTTGTTGTGATTTTGTTTTTGAGATAGGGTTTCACCATGTAGCTTAGGTTGTCCTTGATCTGGATAGGTAATATCTTTGTCTGCTGAGCCGCAGAGATTACAGAGATTGCACTGGCCTCTATGTGTCTGCATGTGCTGTAATGAAAGTAGACATACTGTTTTGATTGTTAACAGTTAGCAAAAGCACATCGAGATCTGAGCTTGCTAGTTAAGAGTGAGAAAATCAAACGTTCATAAATACTTGGAATACCTTTGCTCTCAGAGTATTTTAAGGTCTGTATACTACATTTATTACAGAATATTAAAGTGGTAACTTTTTGTTTTATTTAGCTTGTCTGCTCATTTGCAACTTACATTTACCGGTTTCTTCTACAAAAATGGTAAGTATTGTAATGGAAAAATTCTTCATTCTGAATTATTTGTGTTCTTTCTTTTTCTGTTTTGTTTTTGCTGATTTTCATTTGTTTGGAATTTCTTGTTTTTATTTTTTTGTGTGTGCAGGGTATTAAACACAATGTCCCTCTCAAGCAACTGTGTTACCACTGAGCTATACCCATAACCATCTGATGCTTTTCAGTTTTAAGCTTAAAATGTAATGAGAAAAATTTCACATAGTTATCTCAGAAGTTCAAGAGGCCAAGTATCTTAGTATGACCCATCTACATATTATTTGTTGAGTTGGTGCTACGTCATTGGTATTGTTTTGATGTTTTCAAAGAGAACAATAAAAAGCCGAAATAACCACTACTACTACCGAGATACTATCAGAATGTCAGTTAGTACCAAGAAAATAAATGTATGGTATTTTGTGTTCGTTTCAGCAAACGCTAAAAGTATGTTGGGGACATTGAGTTGTTTTAAAAATGAGTAAGGGCCAAGAGTGGTAAGGGCCAGGCATGGTGGTTTGTTTCTAGGGACTTTTTTAAAACATAAATATATTGATACTAAAATGGTATATTTGAGAACTATCTGATAAAAAAAATTTTCCTTGCCAAGTGTAGAGGCACACAACTTTGATCCCGGCACTCAGGAGGCAGATAGATCTCTTAAGAGTTCCAGACTGGCCAGAGCTCCATAAGCCCCTGTCTCAAAATAAAATTAATGGAAGTTTGAGGGAATTAAGAATTTTTTGTTGGGCCAGAGAGATGGCTCAGAGGTTAGGAGCATGGGCTGTTCTTCCACAGGTCCTGAGTTCAATTCCCAGCACCCACATGGTGGCTCACAACCATCTATGAGATCTGGTGCCTCCTTCTGGCCTGTTGGGATACATGCAAGCCAAACACTATGTAATAAATAAATATTTAGTGGTTTTGTTTGTTTGTTTTGTTATTCGAGACAGGGTTTCTCTGTGTCATTTTGGTGCCTGTCCTGGATCTCGCTCTGTAGACCAGGCTGGCCTCGACCTCACAGAGATCCACCTGGCTCTGCCTCCCCAGTGCTGGGATTAAAGGTGTGCGCCACCGCCGACCGGCATAAATAGTTTGTTTTTGAAAAAAACACTTAAGAACCAGAATAGAGAACCAGCTTCAAGGTTCCTAACATTATTGGATGTGGTGGCATGTGCTTGTGTATGTAACTCCAGCACCTGGGAGGCCAGTAGTTCTTGCAAGATCTAGGTCAGTTTACCTGTTTCAGACAAACAAAAGGCCCAGAATAGGAGAAATTACGTGAGAGATCTGAGAATGAATTTATATACGTTGTTAGGGTTCCATTCTCATGGTAAGCATTGTTTTGACAATCTTTCTGTTTTGGACTCTGGATTATTTTTGCCATCTTAGAATATTTTCATCATGATTATAATTTTCAAAGAGACTGATTCAGCCATCTTCTCAGTATATGTTGCATTAAAAGATTGAGGTGGATTTGTTTTGTTTTTTGGTTTTAGTGCTTTTTGTTACTGGTTTTATTTTGGTTTGGGTACTAGATACCAAACACCTATCCTTCAGCATACTAGGGAAGCAGTCTACCCCTCAGCAATGCCCATAGCCCAAGAAGGTTGATTTTCTGTAGGAAAGAAAGTTACTTAAAAATCTAAGAAGGGAAAAGAATATTGTTTTCAGTATATATAGGTATATTAATGATCTAGTAATAGTTCTGTATATTATTGAAGTTTAGTATTTAAATATTTAGGTTTGAACTATTAATAACTTCAGAATTTTAAAGATCAGTAAATAATAGACAGTACTTTGGAGCCCTGGCTTGCAAAAGTTTTTGTTATTTAATCAGAAAGTATGGACTCTGATACTTAAAACTAAAATTTTTTTAAAGTTTTCTAAGCCAAAGCATGCCTACATGGTAAATAATATTTTTTGCTCTTGCCACTTAGACTTTTTCTCTCTTCCCCTCTCTCTCTCTGTCTCTCTCTCTCTCTGTCTCTCTCTCTCTCTTTCTCTCTCTCTCCCTCTCTCTCTCTCTCTCTCTCTCTGTCTCTCTAAGACAAGATCTCATTATGTTTATCAGGCTGGCCTCATTCACAGAGATATACCTGCCTCGACCTCCCAAGTGCTGGGAATAAAGATGTGTACCACCATGTCTCACTAAATAAATTTTCTAGTAATGGCTTTTGGGAGAAGGAAAAAGCATTGTTTTTTGTTTTGTTTTGTTTTTTTAATCCTCTAGAACTATTTTACTCAAGCTTCCTGCCAAGAAGCTTTGCCTGCATTTGTCACTTTTGAAGAACACATTTTCTGTTATCATAAACGTTAAATTATCAAGTGAGAAGTAAATAGGTTAAGTGTAATTAAAACAACTGAGCCATCTTACTCAAATTGGGAGAAAAATCGTAGTCTATAGGCAGATACATATATTTGTCTTATGAAAAGTTTATTTTTAAAAAGAATGCTGCAAGTCTGGAACTGAACTGGGAAGAAAAAAGAAAAATAAAGCTTGTGATATGTTTTCATTATAGGAAGTCTTTTGAGATTCCTTAACTTAGGAAAATATTTTATTTTTTTTCTCATGTATACATTAAAAAGATTTTTAAGACATTGGTTTTTCTATTTAGATAAGCCATCACAAAACTCAGAAAATGAACAAAATTCTGTTACCCTGGAAGTCCTGCTTGTGAAAGTTTGCCACAAAAAAAGAAAGGTAATGTATAAAATACTAGTAGATGAAGTAGAATAATCTTTAATTGAACATGGTTCTGCATATCTACTATAATTGTGAGCCAATTTTAAAACCTCAGAAATGAAGGCTGTTGAGGCTGGGCTTGGTACCACACACCATTAGTCCCAGCAATTGGGAGGCAGGAACGAACCAGGCCTACCAGAGCTACATAATGAGATATGGTGTCTCAGAGAAGGACAGGGAGACAGTTTACATTGGTGGCTGACTTACTCTTATTATAACCTGTTGCCACCCTTCCTAATTTTCCCCTGAGCTGAGCATCTGTACAAAACATTGTCAAGTAGGAGTCACAGGCAGAAGCTGTGGTTTTAGGACAGATTCAGTTGCTTCTATCATTTAGTCTCAGGTTGTTCCTTAGCTACTAGTGCATTGATATGGATGTAATCTTTACAGTATTAAATAAGAGCTGAGAGAGTTTTTCCCCAAAAGATTATTTCTTAGATTTTTTGCTTGTAAGCCTATCCTTTAATGGCCGAGCAATCTCTCCAGCCCAGATTATTTATTTGTTTGTTTGTTTGTTTGTTTTAGTTTTTAGAAGCAAGGTTGCTCTGTGTAACAGTCCTAGCTGGCCTCAGACTCACTCAGATCCGCCTGCCTTTGCTTCCCAAGTGCTAGGACTAAAGGGGTGTGCCATCACCACCCAGCAAGATTATTTCTTTTATAGCACAATGATGGAAAAAAGTTTACTGTCAGCATTATCAACCATTGACTTATTAATACATTCCATCAGATTGTATTTAGAAGATTAAATCATTCCATCATAAAAACAGCTGCCATAATGGCAATATACATTTCCTGAGCAACCCACCAAAACCAACATTATGTACTTCTAGTGAATTTAAGTCCTTGAGTCTCTCTTTCATTAAAGGCAACAAAATTAATAATGGCTACATGATAGGAATGGGTATTTCTTTCCAAAGAGGATGTAAGTATGTCTAGTAAGCACAAGAAAGGGCGATAGAAGGTTTTTTTGTTCCTAATTTTTCAAGTGCACCTATGTATCATTACATCTTAAACAGGAGTTAAACTATATAGAACTCCTGCTGGTGATTTCTTCCATATGGTTTAAAGTGATGAGAGACTTAAAGCTGCCAGAGTCATAACGGGAAGCAGACTGGATGATAGGAGGCACATAACATATTAAAAAGTAGTATATGTAAAGTTATTCAACTCCCATAAAAATTTATGATAGGCAGTAAAGCGAAATTTTAAAATACATTATTTATGAGGAAAAACTGTAGCTATAAGATAGTGTGTCCTGCGAGTAATGCCTGGGGGGCGCTCACCAACCTAAGACAGAGCTCCTGTGTGGCCTGGGCAGGCGTCTCCATGACGGGTAAGGTGACCTGCTGACGTCCCAGGCTACCTAAGTCAGAAGCTCATTTTCTAGTAAAAGGGGGACCCGTAGGGCCCTGGCCCCCGGCCCCCGTTTTGGGTAACTGTTGCCTTGCTTGCTGACCTTGACCTTGATATCCTCCCTATGCTAATTCCCTGCTGGGTTCCACCTTCCTGAATGCTTAAGGGAACTTTCTTGTCTGTGTATACTGCATAATGGGTGTAAACAGCTTAGATGCAAGATTGTGAAACATCGGTAGCAAACTTCTGCCCATTAGGACCTCCTCCCTCCTTCAATAAACGGCATTGGGGTGGGGGGGAGAAAGAGTGTGTCCTGTTTGTGTTTCAGAAAAAATTAACAGTTGTAAGCATCTTCAAAGGACATACATACGCAATTGTTGATTTTAGTCATTTGTGAATTGTAAGGCTTAGGATGTGGGTGAGACTTAGATTCCTCATGTAGAGTAGAATTTTCTTTTAATCTGTAAATACAGATTTATTATTATTATTACTATTATTATTTATGGTTATTTTGACTGCCTGCATATCTGTACACCATATGCATGCCTGATGCCTTAAGAGGCATCCCTAGATCTTGTGAACCGCCTTGTAGGTGCTGGGAATCAAACCTGGGTCTTCTGGAAGAACAGCCAGTGTTAAGTTTCTGCTGAGCCATCTCCAGCCTGTTTTATTTCTTTTAAAGAAGTTACTAAGTTGGTTGTGGAAGCACATGCATATGTTCTATAACAAGGGAGGTTAAGTCAGAAGCATCAGAGCTATGAGGCCAACCTCCTGGATTGTCCTGTCTCCATAGTTACCACATGAGATGCAGTATTTTTTCTACTGTGCTCTCAGCATAACTAGTTATGGAGTGACTATTTCTCAGATGATTGCTGTGTTTCCTGTTAAAGAATATATAAAATAGATAAGGATTTACTGTTTTATAACAATGGGGTTTATAGGTATCTTCTCTTTCTGATGCTCCCATTTGTTACGTCAAAATTTAAAGGAAATGTCGAAGTTAGGGGATTTTAATATTTTAAGCATGCTACTAATTTCTCTCTCTCTTTTTAGTTTTTTAATTTTTTTGGAGACAGGGCTTCTCTGTGTAGACCAGGCTGCCCTGCAATTCACAGAGATCCACCTTCCTCTGCCTCCTAGGGCTTGTGCCACTACTGCCCAGGTTTTTTGTTTGTTTGGGGTTTTTTGTTTTGTTTGTTTTCTATTTTCTTTTTTCTTTTCTTTTTTTTTTTTTTTTTCCAAGACAAAGGGTTTCTCTGTGTAACAACCCTGGCTGTCCTGGAACTGAGTTTTGTAGACCAGGCTTACCTTGAACTCATGGAGATCTTTCTGTCTGCCTGCTGAGTGCTGGGAACCCAGGGACTCATGCTCTACTACTGACTTTATCACCAGCCCTTTAATTCTGTTTCTTTTTTCTTATATTTCCAGTTATTTTGTTTATATTTTAGGATTTTATTTTATTTAATTATTTTGAGGAAGAGTCTTAAAGTAGTCTGTGCTGCTCCAACTCACTATATAGTCCAATATGAACTTGAATTTGTGATCCTCCACCTGTACCACCATAACTGTCAATATAGTGCGTGGGATTGAACCCAGCACTCTGGCCTTTGTGCATACAGGGGTAATTCTCTACCAATGCACTATAACATCCCCAGTCTTTTTTTTTTTAACTATGTTGTTTTCCTTATTGCTTGTAGTTGAAGTAAAGCCTTGCACAGAGTAGACAAGTGCTTTCACCACTGTTTTGTGCTTTCAGGCCCCATACCTTCATTCTAAGCCTATGTATTCCACATTTGTAATACAAATCTTGCAAATAACTAACAGCTGGATACTGGATATACTTTTCTCTCTCCTCCTTATATTGTAGTAATCTTCAATTGCTTTAATATTGGGAATCTGCTCGTTCCAGTTTTATTTTTGCTTCACAATTTTCAGCAGTATGATTATTTTAACATGCCATTTGATAATCGTGACTTATACCATGTTTCCTATAACTGTGATTAGAAGTTTTAGTGTAATTAATCACTCCTTATGTATAAATGTAACTTATGAATCTTTACTTTGCAGGATGTAAGTTGTCCAATAAGGCAAGTTCCTACTGGTAAAAAGCAGGTGCCTTTGAATCCAGACCTCAATCAAATAAAACCAGGAAATTTCCCATCCCTGGCAGTTTCCAGTAATGAATTTGAACCTAGTAACAGCCATATGGTGAAGTCTTACTCGTTACTGTTTAGAGTAACTCGTCCAGGAAGAAGAGAATTTAATGGAATGATTAATGGAGAAACCAATGAAAATATTGGTAATTTTATTTCTATAATTTCACTAGATTTTATTATTGGATGTTAAAGTAGTCAGTGAAAATATTTGAATTAATATTTCTTCATAATATTTAGAATTGTGTATAAAGTATTTCCTTTTTTTTTTTTTTTATAATAACCTTGACTTTCTGCTGGGTGTGGTAGTTTGTGCCTGTAATCTAGTGCTCAGAAGACTGAGTCAGTAGAACATGAGTTTGAGGCTAGCCTTGGTTGTAATGTAGCAAGACCCTATCTCAAAAACAAACCTAAAAATAATAGTAAAATAAATAAAACAACCCATACAACCTTGTTTCTTTCCAAAATTGGAAAGATTTTTATTCTATTGTTATTTTGCTATGCTGGAGATTGACCCTAGGGCGTTCCTCATGCTGGGTTTCTGCTCACTGCTTAGGTTAAACCTGACCTTTCCCTTTTTGTCTTCTGTCTCTCTGCCTACCTGGTTTTTCCCTTCCCCTCTTTTCTACTCTCTCTGCCTCTCTTTCCCTTTCTTTATTTTTCTCTCTTTTCTTTCTTTCTTGCTTTTTTCCTTTTTCTCTTGATATATGGTCTCACTATTGCCTAGGCTGGTCTTTAAACTGGACTTGTGATCCTTCCAGCTCAGCTTTCAAAGTGCTGGGGACTAGAGTGCATGCCATTGTACATTGTACTATCTTGAACATGAGCAGTATAATACATATCACGTTGATTCCTATACCCATTCCTTTATTCTAGCAGATCAGAATTCATCTTTGAGGTAATCATTCAGTTGATGTATAGATACCTACAATACAAAGATAATTTGCAATACTGTTCTCAGAAGGCTTACAGCCTAGTTTAGGGAGAGAGATGTGGAATAAATAATTGCATTGAAATGAGCAGTGGCATAACAGGTATATGTGAAGTACTGTTAAAAAGTTACTATAAGGAGCTGGAGCGATAGCTCATTGTAAGCACTCTTAGAAGAGACTTGTTGCTCTTCTAGATGATCCAGGTTTGGTTCCCCTCACCCATGTGGCAGTTAACTGCTGTCTATAACTCCAATTCTAAAGGATCTGACATCTGGCCTCCATGGGCACTGTATGCACATGGTATGCAAACATAAATGCTGCCCAAAGCACTCATAAAAATACAAACAAATCTCTTTTTAAATTCTTATAATGGAACTCTGAGTAGTAATGAGAAGCTTGCCTAGCATGAGTCATCCCAAGCAAGTTAGCATTTGCAAATATGAGTTCTGATGGTCAATGATGTCAGCAAGTATGGTCAAACCCAGCTGAGTTGTACAGACCTATAGTCTCAGCACCCAGTAGACCAATTGGAGTTGAATGCATGGCCATTTCCAGACCAGCCTGAGCTATATTATGAGATCATGTTGTAGAAAAATAAAGATGGACATAATACAAGTTAAAAATCCAAAGTTGAAACAAATGAATCTAAATATTGAAACGTAATTTGTACCTCATTTGGATAAATGAAGCACATTTTACTTTGCAGCTTTAAAAGGAACCATATATTCTCTGACAGTTTTTTCAAGTAATTGTTTTACAAAAAATTTTATTTAATTTAGATGTCAGTGAAGAAGTTCCAGCCAGAAGAAAACGAAATCGTGAAGATGGGGAAAAGACATTTGTTGCACAAATGACAGTGTTTGACAAAAACAGGTAATATTGATGGTCAAATGATTCTTCCATAGTGGTCTGCAAATGTTTTCATTCTGAAGCAGAGTAAGGTGATATTGCTTTTGTTTGTTATCTTCTAATATGTGGAAGAACAAATTTGCAAATACTGAATTTTTCTATTTATCATATAGTGAGCAGTAAGCAGAGATATGGAAAATTATGAGTTAACTCAGTTAAAATTTTTTATTCAAGCCGGGCGGTGGTGGCGCACGCTTTTCATCCCAGCACTCGGGAGGCAGAGCCAGGTGCATCTCTGTGAGTTTGAGGCCAGCCTGGGCTATAGTGCAAGTTCCAGGAAAGGCGCAAAGCTACACAGAGAAACCCTATCTCAAAAACAACAAGAAAAGAAAAGAAAAAACCAAACCATGGGACGCAGTAGTGAGTCTAGTGGTAAACAGTATGGCGTACCTGCACTAGGCTTCCCTCATGCTGATACTGGGTTCTGGGCAGCTGGGGGCACATGTGCTTTCTGTTTTATTCTTTGTACCTCACGTACACGCTCATATATTCTTTGTATGAAATAAACTTGTCTTTGTTTTTTTTTTTTTAAGATTTATTTATTTATTATGTATACAGAAGAGAGTGGCCAGATCTCATTACAGATGGTTGTGAGCTACCATGTGGGTGCTGGGAATTGAACTCAGGACCTCTGGAAGAGCAGTCGGTGCTCTTAACCTCTGAGCCATCTATCCAGCCCTTGTCTTTGTTTTAATGAAGAAAAATGCTAAGAAGAAACTAAATGAATTTTTCCTGGTGGTTTAATTGTGAAAAAAAATTAAATATGTAGAAAAGTTCAAAGAATATTTGGGTAATATCCACACACCCTTTACCTTTATTTTTTTAACATTTTATCTCATTGGCTATCTTTGTCTCATTTTTGTACTGAACCAGTTGAACATCTACTTCATCTCCACCTGCTATGCTTCAGCCTGATAGCCACTTAACTGCACACAGCATGTCTAACAGTGGCTTCCTGTTTGTCTAGTAATGTCTTTTTGTTGGGAATAGTCTTACTATTTAGATCAGGCTGGTCTCAAACTTTTTTAAAAAAAAATTATTTACTTATGTATCCAGTGTTTTGCCTGCGTGTGTGCCTGCGGGCCAGAAGAGGGAACCGGATCTCATTTACAGATGGTTGTGAGCCACCATGTGATTGCTGGGAATTGAACTCAGGACCTCTGGAAGAGTAGTAGTTTCTTGCAAGAACAGTATGTGCTCTTAACCTCTGAGCCATCTCTCCAGCCCTGGTCTCAATTCTTCCCCCCTCACCCCCAGCTGAGGACTGAACCCAGCGTCTTGCTCTTGGTAGGCAAGAGCTCTACCACTGAGCTAAATCCCCACCCCACTCCACCCTTTTTGTTTGTTTGTTTTTGTTTTTGTTGAAAATCCGGGTTTCTCTGTGTAGTTTTTGCACTTTTCCTAGAACTCGCTTTGTGACCCAGGCTGGCCTCGAATTCACAGAGATCCTCCTGCTCTGCCTCCCGAGTGCTGGGATGAAAGGCGTGCGCCACCACTGCCCGGCGGCATATTATATTTTTAGTGAGTTTGTTTTCATCTGTTCATGTTGTTACTCTTATTAATGCTCAAATTATACAAAGATTGGTTATAATGAGCCCTTTGAAGCAGATTCCAGTATCTCTTTTTGTTTTTTGTTTTTTCTACACAGAGTTTCTCTTTATAGCTTTGGATCCTAATATCTTTTTTAGGTTTTCCTTATTCAGTACCCAAAACCTCCTTTTCCTCATACTTCTGAGATTGTCTTTTCTTTCAGAAGTCCTGGTATTGCTTTTAGTAAAGAATTATATTTATGAACCACAATCTTAAAGTTAGATGTATCAAAATTTTTTGTTTTAATCTTACATCAAAGTTTTCTGAAAGAATACTCAAATATAAAAAACACAGAGGAAGTTTGAAATATTGAGGGGAAAAAAAAGAGAAACCTAAGGCTTCCATAAAGGCCACCATAACCAGAGTGAAAAGATACAATACAAATGTGGTGTCACGTGCCTATAATCCCAACTACTACAGAGGCTGAAACAGCAGCCTCCAAAAATGTGACAAATGGGGAAGTTACTTTGCAATCCTATGCTCAGACTTCTTCTCTGATATAAAACTGTTGTGCAGCTCTGAAGACTGCAGCCTCAGGAGAGTGAAGTATATCTCAAGTCACATGCCAGCCGGAGCTTCATATAAGATCCCATCTCAAAACAGTAACAGTAACAAATAAAACCCCATACTCCAGTAAAACAACAAAGGACGTAATAAATTGTTAAAGAGAGTATATGTGGTTCTTAAACAATTAAAAAGGTAAAATACATCTGGATTAAAAGTACATTAAGATGTCATTTTTTTTTCGCTTATCATCAGATTGACAATCAAAAAAGTTGATAAAGCATTGTTCTGAGGCTGTGGAGGGAAGGGCCTCCAAGCACATTACAGGGAGGTGAGTGCATTGGATTGTAGTTGTCAAATGCACAGCCATAATGTGGAACATCATGTAGCCATGTAAAAGCATGAGGGAGACACCTTTTAAATTTAATAGTAGAGAATTGTATTTCCCACTAAACTAAAAATTTTGCAAAGGCCAAAGTTAATTAAAAAAAAAATTGTATTAACTTGTTACACTATCAAAGGGTAAATTCAAGTAATAGACCACGGAGACAACACACACCAAAAATCCCTCTTAAATCTAAATGTATTTGATGCTAGGAGTTAGACTTCAGTGAGTGGTTTTACTTGCTAGGCCTGGTTATTGGTGATACTCTTAAGACAGGGCACTTAACTGTTACTGGGTCTTGCCCTCCTTTGCTACAAACAGCAGCATCTGGGGCATAAGGTTGTGGGAGGTTCAAATAGCAATGCATAGTCCCAGTGCCTGACACAGAGTACATCTTAGCTATCATCATCTAATGGGACCTTGAAGACTGAAGAGAAATCATACAACAGATGCATATGTCCACACATGTTAAAACTATGGTGTATAACTTTCTTGATTGTTTGATTCATTCCTTCATCCATGAAATATTTATACTGAGCACCTATATGTGCCAGGTTCCCATGGGTACCTGTAGGTCACAGATTTGTCATTTGAATCATTAGTTTCGCAAGCAAACGTAAACATAAAAGATTCCATTTCTAACATTGACGAGCATACTTTCTAATGATTCACCAAGGAATGAATTTTAACACTGCTGTTGTCCTGATTTCAAAAATATAAAACCCACAGAGCAAGTTTATACTTATTATATAAAATTAACTAGGTTTTGAGACTTCAGGAATATTATATTTCAAATGGTTAAAAGTAATGTCTGTAGCTACAGTAATAGAATTCTCTATTTATATAGTTGTAATTGCTTTTTGTTAATGTTCCTTTTATCAGAGCTGGAATGTAGAAATTTTAAATCCTGTGTGTGTAAGGTAGTATACAAATTTAATGCTTTTTAGTGTAAATCTGGAGTGTAGACTTTGTGTCCTTACAATAGTAATACACAGGTTACTTTTTTAAATGTATGTGTTTATCTTACAGGCGTTTACAGCTTTTAGATGGGGAATATGAAGTAGCCATGCAGGAAATGGAAGAATGTCCAATAAGCAAGAAAAGAGCAACATGGGAGACTATTCTTGATGGGAAGGTATGCATGATTTAGAAGGTTGAGCACGCTTTAGTTGTCAGTTGTCAACTCTTTTGTTTGTTTGTTTTTTTTTCTTTTTTTTTTTTTTTTGGTTTTTCGAGACAGGGTTTCTCTGTGTAGCTTTGCGCCTTTCCTGGAACTCACTTGGGAGACCAGGCTGGCCTCGAACTCACAGAGATCCGCCTGCCTCTGCCTCCCGAGTGCTGGGATTAAAGGCGTGCGCCACCACCGCCCGGCCACCTGTTTGTTTGTTTTTCAAGACAGCGTTTCTCTGTGTAGTTTTGGTGCCTTTCCTGGATCTCACTCTGTAGACCTGACTGGCCTTGAACTCACAGACATCCTCCTGGCTCTGCCTCCCGAGTGCTCGGATCAAAGGCTTGCACCACCACTGCCCGGCCATCAGCTCTTATTTTGATTGATGTTTTCTTCCCTAAATGCAAATTTTATTGGAAAGGAGGAGTCTTTGTTTCTGTTTTTTTTTTCGATAAGCAATTATTTCAGTTTTTTGTGAGACAAATTGTTACTATATAGCTCTGACTTTCCTAGAGCTCTCTGTAGACTATGTTGGTCTCAAAGGCACTAAGATCCCTCTGCCTTCCACCAAATGATGGATTAAATAAATTGCACTACCACATTTGACACTTATCTAAACACCATGGTGTGCTCAGATCCAGGTTTGGTGTGAAGTGCCTTTTTGTTGTTTGTTTTTTCAAGATAGGGTTTCTCAGTGTTGTTTTGGAGACTTGCTCTGTAGACCAGACTGGCCTTGAACTCAGAGATCTGCTTGCCTCTGCCTCCCAAGTACTGAGATTACAGGTGTGTACCACCACTGCCTGGCTGACAAATCTGAAATTCTGACTGTTATGTGTCATTGTTTCCATATAGTAATAAATAATTCAGCATTTGTTGTAAGTGGCTGCCACTTCATGCTGCCTGAGCTTTCCATTTCCCCAGTGATGACTTACCCCATACATTATTTGACTATGCTTGGTGGGTTTCGGACTTTAAAAGTAATGTATTTGGCTGGTGGAGAGATGGTCTAGAGGTTAAGGGCATGTGCTGTTTCAGAGAATCTGCTTTCAGTTCTCAGCATCAATGTTGGGCTCAGGACTCCCAACTCCAGGGTGTCTCACACTCTGGCTTTCTGTGGCACTGCACCGAAGCCCGTTTGCACGGGTGTGCATATGTGCATATACATAGTTTAAAAAGTTGTATGGGGGGCCAGGGGGGAGTGGAGAACAAGGGAATCGGGGCTGATATGTAAAATTAAATTAAAGTATAAAATAAAAAAAAGAAAAAAAGTTGTATTGGTTTTAAATAAATTTACATTGATATATTACAATGAATATTTCTCATTCCTGCAAGATCTTTGAAGTCATCATAACTCTTCCCATATTCTTTTGTTTATTTCTTTGTTTAGAGGCTGCCTCCATTTGAAACATTTTCTCAGGGACCTACATTACAATTCACTCTTCGTTGGACAGGAGAAACCAATGATAAATCTACAGCTCCTGTTGCCAAACCTCTTGCCACTAGAAATTCAGAGAGCCTCAATCAGGAAAATAAACCTGGTTCTGTTAAACCTGCACAAACTATTGGTAAAAACACCATTGCTCTCCAAATAATGGTTTCAATGTTTTATGCTTTAGAGTAACTCAGTTGTATTTTTGTTGCATGTATTATTCAAGAAATACTATTTGGCTTATTAAGTTGTTATATTATTAGCTATGATAAATTAGAATTTGCCTATATTGAATGCAAAGTTCTATGTTAAATTACTGATTAATCCCTTTTCGAGAGCCATTGTGCCAGATGTTTTGGGAATTCCACTTTGTCTTTAACATCAGAAGTATGATAGATAGTATGTTTATCATATATAACACCTTAGGGTGGGTCTGTAAAGATCCTTGTGTCAATTTAGAACAAAATTTTCCACTAATTTGCCTCAGACAAGAAAATGATTGGTTTTCAGTGCATTATTAAAATGTAAAAGTGTTGGGTTGCATAGAGTATTTGCCTAGCATACACAAGGCCCTGGGTTTAATCCCTGGTACTTCAATTAAAGAATGGGTACAGATAGAACCAGAGCTCTGCTGTATTCAGTCCTGACTTCAGGTGTTTTAGATCTATTTAATAAGAACACTGCCCCTGATGTTAGAGCATCTAGTTATTTTTATCTGAGGAGGTTAAGTTTCTCTCTGACATTGCATGATCATGTGCATCTGTTATGTGCAGGTGACTGTAAAAGATGAGAGATAGAAGTGACTTTTTCTAATTAATGCCTTTAATCCAAGCACTTGGGAGGCCTTCCGGGGATTCATAGTGAGCCCCTGTTGGCTTGCTATGCAAGCCTGTCAAACTGGATTGATTTTCAAATCCCACGTGGTGAGAATTGTCCTCTGAGAGTTGTCTGTCCTCTGGCTTCTACATATGTACCCTGGTACTTGAGTGTTAAACTCCCTGTACACAAAGATAATAAATAAAACTTATAAGGTAAAAAAAGAAATGAACTGTGCCATGGAAAACAATTCCTGAGTAATTTGTAATTTGAGCACTTTTCAAAATATTCTTAATCTAGTGAAGTGGGTAAAAGAATCACAAGAGAGATGGCTCAGTGGTTAAGAACACTGACTGCTCTTCTAGAGGACTTGGGTTCAATTACTGGCACCCACATGGCAGCTCACAACTGTCTGTAACTTCAAGATCTGACACCTTCACACAGACATACATGCAGAAAACACCAATAAACATAAAATAAAAAATAATTTAAAAAATCACAGGGCAACTAAAACAAAACTTTATGAGAGAATTGTATGTGTGGGATCATTCGTTTTGTTACACAAACACACTAAATTAATTAATTTTCCATTAAGTCTGAAGAAATATACTGAAATCTTGAAGGATAATTATTTTTGGAGTTTGGATTGAGTATAAAACCATCAATTTTCACTTTCTAATAAGCGAGCTCTTAGAGGATGACTTCTTGCTATTTTGCACCAACAACCAGTCAGGGCTAGGTTTGTATAGCTCTGTGACATCAGGTGAATGGCATGTGTGAGGGAGGGCCTGAATTCAACCACAGCACCACTTAAAACAAAACAAAACCCTTAACTTTGAAGTATTTAAAAACTTTGTGGTGACTGCCTAGAGTTATTTGGGGTTATTTTTATTACGGTTTAAGATAACAGAGGATGGGCCAGGTGTGGTGGTGCACACTTTTAATCCCAGCACTTGGGAGGCAGAGACAGGCAGATCTTTGTCAGTTAAAAGTCCAGTCTGGTCTAAGTGGGTTCCAGGATAGCCAGGACTCTTGTTACACAGAGAAACTTGTCTTGAAATTATAAAAACAAAGCAAAAAGACAGCAGAGAAGTTCTCTGAAGGTTTTGTGGATTTTTGTTTGTTTGTTTTTTAAGGGAAAAAAAAGTTCTTAATGGGTGGTGACAAACTCTCTGAGGTTGAGGCCAGCCTGGTCAACAGAGTAATACCTGATTATTGATCAAATATTAAATAATGTTTTCCTAATACATCTTTCATTATCAGTTGAAGTTAAGAACAGAAATACTAGCCGGGCAGTGATGGCGCACGCCTTTAATCCCAGCATTCGGGATGTAGAGGCAGGAGGATCTCTGTGAGTTTGAGGCCAGCCTGGTCTCTAAAGGGAGTTCCAGGGAAGGCACAAAGCTACACAGAGAAACCCTGTCTCAAAAAACTAGAAATACCACAGTTAAAATTTTTGTTCAATAATATTGGCAAGATACTTTATAGAAGAGAGTCTTTTCATCAAATAAGCAGGTTTATATTTTCAGCTGTTAAGGAGACACCGACTACAGAGCTGCAGACAAGGAAAGAAAAGGATAATTCAAATGAAAATCGCCAGAAATTAAGAATATTTTATCAGGTAAACACAACTGACTGGTTCATTTTAAGTAATTGAAATACAATTTTGTATGTTATATCTGAATATTTTTCACGTTAAACTGTTTTTAGAGTAGATAATGAAACAGTGCTTAGAAATGTGCAAGTTTTGAGCTTGATGTTTTTTGTTTTTAGTTCCTTTATAATAATAATACAAGACAACAGACGGAAGCCAGAGATGACCTGCACTGCCCTTGGTGCACTCTCAACTGCCGTAAACTGTATAGTCTACTCAAGCATCTAAAACTCTGCCACAGCAGGTTCATCTTCAATTATGTAGTAAGTAGGTTTTTTGCTTGCTTACCAATAGTACACATCACACCTAGGACCACCTTAAAGAAAGTGCATTTTGTAAATAGTGGAGCGTCTGCCTAGATCACATTGGGTGATTTATTTATTTTATTTATGTTGAATAATATTAAATATTTGTATATACCATAAATTCTTTGAATATAGTTAAGAGGAATTTCCTCCTTGGTTGAGAAAGAAATAGTTTGTGCAAAGTCACCAGACGAATAAATGAGTTCTGTAAGATTTTAATTTACTTTTTTTGTGGTTTTTTGTTTGTTTTGTTTTTCCAGACTGGGTTTCTCTATGTAGCTTTGGCACCTTTCCTGGAACTCACTCTAGACCAGGCTGGCTTCGAACTCACAAAGATACGCCTGACTTAATTTACTTTTTGTAGGGTTTTGTGTTTGTTTTTTGAAACCAGGCCTTATCTGTAGCTAGACTGCCCCGTCTTCCTTCCTCTGGGGATTGCGTGTGGAGCCACCATGCCTGTCCTGCATTTTTTTTTTTTTTTTTAGTCTTATGGTATGTTTTCTATCAAGCTGATAATGTTTGTCTTATTTTAGTTTTCAAGACATTAAGAACCTAATAGCTGTATTTTAATTAAATTGGAAGAATATATGTTTAGAATAGGATTATTAATATTTTCTTTCCTGAAACACCCTGTTTGTCTTTTATAGTATCATCCAAAAGGTGCTAGGATAGATGTCTCTATCAATGAGTGTTATGATGGCTCCTATGCAGGAAATCCTCAGGATATTCATCGCCAACCTGGATTTGCTTTTAGTCGAAATGGACCAGTAAAGAGAACACCTATCACACACATTCTTGTGTGCAGGTAGGCCGAAAGCTTATACTCAGACTTTTATTTGTTATTCTGTGTGTGTGTTGGGGGGGGGGGGGTTCTTCCCACTGTGTGGGTCCCAGGGATTAATGTAGGCAGTCAGGATTGGCAGCTTATGCCCTGCTTTTATTGATGTAGAATAGCAGAGGATCCAGAAAAGGCTGGTGTTTGGGTAGGAATGTGTCAGTATTAAGTCTCTGAAGTAGTACACTATTTCATAACCCTTCTAGACCCTGTTTCTACCAGGTTTTTCCTCTTTTACTTTGAACTTTCCCAAGTTTTATCATTTGTGTGCTGCTGAGGATTAACCTCGGGGCTGTGTACATGCTAGACAGCACTCTATTGATGTAACCTGTTTTTCAAGTTTTTAGCATTTAATCAATCTATCTAGAGAGATTTTCTTTTTTTCCCAAGACAGCCGTGTAGCTCTGACTGTTCTGGAACTCACTCTGTAGACCAAGTTGTCCTTGAACTCAGAGATCTGCCTGCTTCTGCCTCCCAAGTGCTGAGATTGAAGATGTGCACCACCATGGTGGCTGGCATTTATTTACTAATGTTGCTACTCCTTCATTGTATTGTGGACTTTTTATGTCCACAATACAATGAAGCTCGATGGTTAAAATCAGTTGCACTTGCAGAGGACCCAGATCTGTGTGTACATACATGGGAACCTGCCAAAAAGGGATAGTATGAAATGTAAATGATTCTATCCCTGTCACCTAAGGTCCCATATGATGCTGTCCTAAGAGAGCTGACATTATTTCTCTTCATTGAACTTTATAAACACATAGTAGTGGTGAGTTTGAAACAGCAGATTTCACTAATGTGATAAAAGATTCATCTTCATAAAACCTAAAAAGCAATCAGGCATTAGTGGTGCATGCCTTTACTCCCAAGCACTTGGGAGGCAGAGGCAAGTGGATCTCGTGAGTTCAAGGCCAGCCTGGTCTACATAATGAGTTTAGAATAAATACTTGGCTCAGCCATCAAAGACTAGGCTCACAACCAAAATAATACAAATATTATACTGCACAGTTTTGATACATAATATTAAGTATTTTTGAGACAGTTTTGCTATGTAATACCCTGGAATTTATGTCTAAATAAATGCCAGGTAAATGTGGGTGCCCAAGACCCCAGAAGAGGGTGTCCGGTCCCCTGGATCTAGAAGTAGGTAGTTGTGATCTAGATGTAGATGTTGGAAACTGATCTTGGATCTTCTGCGCGTACACTTAACCACTGAACCATTTCTACATCTCACTCAAATGTTTTTTGTTGTTGTTTTGTTGTTTTGTTTTTATTTTTGTTTTTAGAGATGGGGTTTCTCTGTGTAGCCCTGGCTGCCCTGGAACTCACAGTCTAGACCAGGCTGGTCTGGAAGAACTCACGGAGATCCACCTGGCCCCTGTATACATTTTTAACTCCTTTTTTTTTTTTTAAGTTTATTTTTCAGACCCAGAAACATACTTTTGTCTGTTGTATGATATTTTTGTTTGTGTTTTGACAAATAAAGCTTGCCTAGAGATCAGAGAAGCAGAGCAACCAGCCACTAGATAGACTTGGGAGGAAGAAGCAGGAAGACCAGGAGTTCAGGGCCACCCTGGGCTATACAAGATTGAACCAGTCTAAAAGATAAACTGAGCTGGGGGGGGGGACCCTAATCCCAGCGCTAGGGAGGTAGAGACAGGAATATAAAGTGGGTGGAGACAGGGGATTCCTAGAGGTAAGTCTCTCTAGTGGCTGCTGCTCTTTGAAACTTTGATGTTTAATATATAGTATGGGGGCTATAGTTTAGGCTTTGATCTCTAATTCTTGTAGGGAAAAGTGTCTTTGTCCATTTTGCATTGTATATTGAAAGAAAACACGGCTGGAGAGATGGCTCAGTGGTTAAGAGAGCTGACTGCTCTTCCAGAGGCCCTGGTTCGTTTACAAGCATCCAAGCACCCACATGGCAGCTCACAACTGTCTGTGACTCCAGTTCTAGGAGATCCAACACCCTCACACAGACATACAGGAAGGCAAAAAACATTAACGCATTTTTAAAAAACAACAACAACAACAGTATAAAGGGATGCTGCCTCAAGTGTTAATGATTTTTGTTTTACAAAATAGAATATTTTAGATCTTGGCTTATGTTTATAGTATTATATGGGTATAGAAGTTGTCTTGTATCAGCGTTGATTTCTTTTCACTAGGCCAAAACGAACAAAAGCAAGCATGTCGGAGTTTCTTGAATCTGAAGATGGAGAAGTAGAACAGCAAAGAACATACAGTAGTGGCCACAATCGTCTGTATTTCCACAGTGATACCTGCTTACCTCTCCGGCCACAAGAAATGGAAGTAGATAGTGAAGATGAAAAAGATCCAGAATGGCTGAGAGAAAAAACGATTACTGTAATTATCACCGTTTTCCTCCTTTTCAGCAGTGTTCATACAAGTTTTATAACTATTTCATTTAAAAAGTTATTTGAATATGGAAAATTTTATTTTTCTTGTGTGAGTTTGCATTGGGTACTTTGATTTTTTTTTCTTATTATTATTCCTATTTTGAAACTTAGGATTTCCTTTCTAAGATAACTGCTTAAGTAAAAGTTGGTTTTAAAAGATGCTGCAGGCCTGGCGGTGGTGGCGCATGCCTTTAATCCCAGCACTCGGGAAGCAGAGCCAGGTTAATCTCTGTGAGTTCGAGGCCAGCCTGAGCTACAGAGTGAATTGCAGGAAAGGCGTAAAGCTACACAGAGAAACCCTGTTTCGAAAAAAAACAAAAAGGTGCTGCCAGGAGTCAGGCGGTGGTGATGCACGCCTTTAATCTCAGTACTCGGGGAGGCAGAGGCACGTGGATCTCTGTGAGTTTGAGGGAAGCCCGGGCTACAGAGTGAGTTCCAGGAAAGGTGCAAACCTACACAGAGAAACCCTGTCTCGAAAAACCAAAAAGCAGAAATGCTGCCAGATGTGATAGGTAGAGGCAGGTGGGTTAAATTTGAGGACAGCCTTGTCTGCTACATAGTTCTAGTACAGCCAGGACTGAGGAGAGAGACTCT
>CABHPQ010144802.1:3480-14379 GCA_902168405.1 Peromyscus aztecus
AAGGCCCTAGGGTAGGTTCCCAGCACAGCAGAAAAAAATATCAATTCTGAAGTCAGCAGTTATTACCCTGGACCATGTGGCAAGAGATGGGAGACACGGGCATCCCTTGCAGACTTTCTCTTCCAGGATTATGTGTTTTTGTATCTTGAGATGATTTACCCTCAACAGATATGTTTTCACTGTTAGCTTCCTGGGAAGCAAGAATGCTGAAGCTTACAGGCTGGACTCAGAACTTCAGTTAGGCAAAGTGGGTGGATACTTAGGAAGCCAAGGAGCCATAACATCACCTTGAATTCCAAGGCAGTGAGTTAAAAAGGCAATATATGGGCAAATAGCTAATATCTTCTCTGACCTAACAACAGGACATTGTCAGAAGCGTGTGTCCTTGACCTGTGAAACCCTGCAAAGAACCTTCTAATTTTGAAACTGAGGAAGAACAAGAAAACTTAAACCAATCCCGGGGAATTTTCAAGATGCCAAAGAAAACTGAACTAGCCTCCATATGCCTGAAATTTCCATTAAAAAACACAACTTGTAACATTTTTAAGAACGTTTTAAATTCTTTTTTTCTAACTCTAATTCAGTAGAAGAGATCAACCATCAAAGGTTTGCATTACAATCAGCCTTCTCAGGAACCAAGACGAAAATCAGAGAAAGCGTGGAAGTGTTCGCAATTACACATCACCATTTCTGAAGCAATTACGCATCCACGTGCTGTGCCAGCCAGCCAACCATCTGAGCAGCAGTTCGAAAGAGAATTCCTATTTTGAGAATGCTCAGAAAACAAACAAACAAAACTCCAGAAAGAAGGAAAAAGCCATTCTTTCCAAACTTGGCCATATCATCAAGGAGGCCGACGTGAAAGCAAAAAGAAACCTCAGGACTGATGAGTGTTTTCATTGCAGAATTTCTGCGAAGCACAGGGAATCACACATTGCATCTGCTCCAGGCTCCCAGTTTTTCACAGGGAAGCTACAGAAAGGGCAAAGGTAACAACTAACTGATGGTAGCATTTGATTTCCCAACTTCCTGTTCCAGATTGCTGCGGTTTGCCAAGTTCTAGTCCATGCTATGTTAGGGAATGTGTCCTCTGGAGGTGTAAAGACTTATAATAGCATCACAAAACCAAGGAAGATGTCTCCATGTCTGTGTAGAGTGAGCCTTAAAGTCATCTGAATGTTTGCAAGGAGTACATGAGTTTCACAAAACCCAGAACTCGAACAGAAAATTTCTGAAGAAGGTGGGCTTCCTCGTGGCCTTTCACAAATAGAGACGGCCACTGTGAAGTCAAAGTTTGGCAATAAAGACCTTGACCTGTAGACACAACAATCCCCTTCCCCATATCTTAGGGCTTTATTGATTTCATTTCTTATGATAATAGAAGATAACCAGAAAACTATAGTACATAGATTTCTGTAAGTCTGATCCGTTTCTGTAACGTGTGGGCTCTACAGCAGGAGCTCTGAAGCAGGCCACATTTCCATTTGGGGAAAGCTCAGGCTGACGTGCAGACTGCTTCAGAAAAACGCCTGAGCTGAACCAACTCTGAGTCCCATGTCAGCTCTTCTTGTCTGTCTTATGCTCCTCATTTTCCTCTTTTGTATTCTTTTTTCTTACTTAGGTATAGGACTATTGCTTATTATTGCTCAGAATAATAAGAATCTGCCAAATAATTATTTCCAATTATTCTCATGGAGGAGTTAAAATTGTATAGAAGGATCCAAATCATTCATCCAACGCAGAAAGATGTAATTCTAGGGATGCTGTAGGTGGGGAAGTGCCAGCAACTCTATTTTTCCTGAAGCTGGGATTTTTAAAATATGTTTTTAAAATAATCATTGTGTATATATGCATTGTTCGCAGTACTATGGTGTGTAAGTACATTTTCATAAAGTATGTCTTTTGTGCGTGTAGGGGACATCTCATCTCATCTTCTGCTGACCTCTCTCTTTCTGAGACATATTCCATCGATCTCCTAGCTCTCAGGTCATCAGAATTTGGTTGAGCTGGCCTACCCACCAGGTTTCCTGGTCTGCAGATTACAGATGGAAGATTGTGGGGCTTCCCAGACCATGATAGAAGGACAAGGGAGAGGGGCTGCAGAGATGGCTCAGTGGTTAGGAGCACTGGATGTTCTTCCAGAGGACCTGGGTTCAATTCCCAGCACCTACATGGCAGCTCACAACTGTGTGTAACGCCAGTTCCAGGGAATCTGGTACCTTCACACAGACATACATGCAGGCAAAACAACAATGCACGTAAAATAAAAATAAGTCATGAAATAATTTTAAAATATAAATTAAAAAAAGAAAGAAGGGGGGAAATAAAAGACCACCAACTCCCCATCCCTGTGTGTGTGACATGGGTGTGGGGGTGGGTGCACGTGTGTGTGCATGTGTGTGTGTATACAAATGTGTTTTGTTTGTGTGTATTCACGTGTATTTGTGTGAGTGGAGGTTAAGGCTGGGTATCTTCCTATATTGCTCTACCTTTTCCTCCCATTTTATGATGTGATACCTCTTATAGCCCATGGCAGCCTCAAATTTTCTATGTAGCCAAGGATGACTGAGACCCCTGAGACTCCTGCCTCTGCTTCTCCAGAGCTGGGATAATAGGTGTGCATCACCATGTCAGGTTCTGTGTGGTGCTGTGGATGGAACCAAGGATTTTCTGCAGGCTAGGTACGTATCCTCCCAACTGAGATACATACATCTCCAACTCATTCCCTCCTTCTTAAACACTGTTTATCTGAGTGCTAAATATTGCATTTCCTGGTTACTCTTGCAGCTTAACGTGGTCACATGACTAAGCCATGGTCAGTAAGATATAAATAAATGTGCTGAACAGGACTTTCAAGGCGTTTCCTTGAAAAGCATAGACGACAGGAAAAGAGCTTTTATCTTGTCCCTTTGGTTTTCTCTTTATGTTCTTGAAAATGTGATGTCTGGGGCCACAGCAGCTGTTTTGGACTACAAAGTGACCTTGGAGACAAAATCCATATATGCATTGAGGGTGTCGGTCTGTAAGCGTTACCTTCCTGGCTTGTGCTACAGAGCTGCAAAGGACTGTGGCAGGGAGGCAAACATTTACCTTGCTTAAGCAACTGTTAACTTTGTAGTTTTCTGCTGCCTGTGACCAAGCCCAGTCTCAACTAAAAAGAGATCTGTTCCCCTTTGCCTTCTGACCCAGGGTGAATGTCAGCGGTTTACTGTTTGAAGCTCCTACCTGAAGCTTAGTGACAGCTTGTACACGATGAGCAAGGACAACCTTTATTTTAGGATTTTAAAAATTAAAACATTCATGTTTTCTTACTCAGGCTCTTAGCGGTTTGCTGCTCAGGTTTCTAAGAAAAGGAAACGAATCAAACTGTCTTCCATGCCGTATGTCCTTCTCCATCCTTCGGGCTGAGTCTCCCCAGATAGTGAAAACTAGAGCAGCTCCAGCTCACTCCTACCAATGCTGGTGGTCCCAAGAGGAAGGTCACATGCATCCTCTAACACTCTCCTCTTACCCGCTGCTTTCGAAGCCTTCTAGAAGGAATCACTTCTGCCTATGGTGCTGATGAAGTTCAGCTATTTCCTTATGCTCCATTTAATTTTGAACACCACCCCAGCCCCCCACCCCCTGCGGGCCCATTACCTTGTCCCCTTTGCTCAATAAGGAAGTCTCATGCTATCAATACCTTAGAGGGAGTTATGAAAATTTGAATGACGGTTAGGACTGGGGTACTGTGAGTACCTCGCCACATACCCTGGAAGTTCGGCTGGCTTAAGGTCTTACCACCCCAGCTGAGGAACAGTTAGCAATCCGTAGCTGCTGGTGGCAGGGAGACCTCTTCTTTAGGGGTGTGTTCACTGGCAGGTTGCCCATGCTCCAGGAGATGTGTCCATGCTTGTAAACATATAAGCATTTATTGGACTCAGTGGGATTTTCAATTTTAATTTTAATACAGTTTTTTTTACGTGTATGGGCATTTTGCCTGTGTGTGTGTGTCGGTGCACCATGTGTGTGCCTAGTGCTCTCAGAGGTCAGAAAGAGGGTGTCTGATTCCCTGGAATGGAAGTTACAGATGGTTGTGAGCCTTCATGTAGGTGATAGGAATTGAACCCTGGTCCTCTGAAAGAACAGCCAGTACTCTTAACTTTATACTCTAGCATCCATCTTTCTTTAAAAATGGAATTGGCCTTGAGTGGTGGTGCAAGCCTTTAATTCTAGCACTTGAGAGGCAGAGGTAGGTGGATTTCTGAGTTCAAGCAAAAAAAAAAAAAAAAAAAAAGGAACTGAAGAATGGCTTAGTGGTGAAGAGCACTGGCTGCTCTTGCAAAGGACCTGGGCTGGGTGCTCAGCACAATCTGGCAGCTCACAACCATCTACAACTCCAGTTCTAGGTGATTCCATGCCCTCTGCTGGCCTCTGTGGGCACAACACTGCAGTGCATTACCAGGTGGCTCAGGGAAGTAAAGGTGCCTGCTGCCTGACCTGAGAATCTGGGTTTAATGCCCCGGACCACATGGGAGGAGAGAACTGATTCCCTCAAATGGTCTGATGATGTCCACATACACACTACATGAACACAAAGTCTCTCTCACACACAAAATATATACATAAATGCAATATAAAAAAATGACTGGTAGGTCAGGTAGAGTGCTTAGCTGGCGTGTAGAAAGCACTGGGTTCCACCTTCAGTTCTTAAGCCAACAAACAAGCAGATAAAAAGGCTACAGAGATGTGTATGACCCATGCCACACACACCATTTGACCTTCAGACAATACCCATCGATACTATTATCTGTGTCCTTTGATCAAAAAATGAAATCAAGGCTCAAAGAGGATTAGTAACACAGAGAAGAGTCACCAACCAAAAGTGACAGCTCTGGAGTTATAACCGGATTTTCTGGTTCGTTTTACGGTATTCTTTGAGGTGAATTTGTACATCTATTTGGGCAGCATAATTATGTAACAGCTACCAAAACAGAAGCGTGGGGACTGTTTGTACCTCAGTGACATTAAAATGCAAATAATCTACATCACAGATGGGGGCCACCATCACTTTTTCTTTAGAATTTACATAAAGTTCCTTAGCCATCAGTCACACCAATGACTCAAACGCATGCGTCATAAGATAGAGGATAATTCGAACCCCTAAACATCTGATATCCTTCGATGCCTGACTAGGCTTGAGGGAAACACAACAATACACAGTACACAGAGATATTTTAGTAATGGAAAGTCAATTTTTACAAATTAAAATTTTGGATGACATAAATAATGGCAATACGATCAGAATGAGCTTAAACATGCTGCTTTCCAATTATCGTTACAAGGCACCACAGAAAATTCAGAACGTCCGTCACTGTAGCGGATGGGCTGTTGGGAGGTGTGAGGGCCCTTGTCTGTGTCCTTTGTTTGCTAACAATGTTGCCAGATTCCTGCTTTGCAGTCTACACTGTGGTTGGTTTTGGTTTTGTTTTTTTATTTTCTTTTGTTTGCTTGTTTTCACTTAATGTCATGCTTCACTCCCCTGTGTGAAAACGTTTTTACAGCTTCTCCTACGCCATGTTTGCAGAAATTTACTACAGTAAATGTCCCCTGTAAGTGGGACGTTTCCATTGTTTCCTTTATTCAAAAGAATATCATAAATAATGATGCCTGGTTTTGCTTAGCACACATTCCCAACGTAGGGTAGCTAGTAGCTAAGACTGTCAGAAAAATTTTAAGATTTGTAATACCGCATGTCGTGATCTCCCTTATCATGGATTCCCGAATCTGCCTAGAGTTTCAAATTTGCCCAAGCAACCTTCTTTGTGGTTCCATGGTCGCCAGGGGTCCTAAACACCATCTCTGTGACCCAGCTCTCTCATGCCTTCACCTGAGAGCTTATCTGAGTAAGTGAGCAAGCTAGCAAAGAATGTCCCAAGACCCTTTCAAATCCATGTCCCTACTCTCTGAGAACAGCTCTGGGTACCGAGAGGCCCAGAAAAATTCCCCATCTACCTGTCTGTGCCCTCCATAAACCTGAGGCTGTTCTCTTCCTGTCCTCCAAGCAGGTAAATAGCAACTCTTATGTCCCCACCCTAAGGCTGCAACCAGAGGACAACATGGGACCACCCTGGGGACTATTATAAACTTCTGTTTCTAAGCGTTGCTCAAGAGCATCATGTGTAAACAAAGCTTGCACTTGCCGTCCTTGCTGAAAGGGGGCATCTTGTTACATTCATTAACACTAACACTGGGAAAGGGGTCAGCAAGGTTATTCTGAGTCAGGTTGAGACTTGGGCTGTTTGCTAGCGTACCCCCAGAGGCTTATGAAATTATTGGTTCCAATTTTTATAAGATTGGGATAGGGGTGTGATGGGGTGGGTTGGGGTTGGTTGGAGCATCAGTGTAAAGCTATGTGTTGTGGGGTAGAGGTTGCTGCTTGGCATGTTCTCTTGCATCCAAGGGAAGTCGTAATGAGGGATGGATAGCGTGAGGGTGGTCAGGGACTTGGTTACCTGAGGATTCCAGCAGAGGGAGGGGCCATCTGGAAGCTGACCCCTCATCAAGGATCTTGAATTCCCCAGCTGGTTTGGGATATCTGAATGGAGAAGTGGACCTTACCGGGCAGTTTCCTACAAAGAACTGGGGTGTTCGTCATCCTCGGGTCAGTCCCAAATTGAGGGAGGTGATTTCCTTTTGGAGACAAGCAGCCCTTAGTTAGACTGAGATGAATAGCTCTGATTGCCTCTGTTGTCCAGAGCATTTGTATCTTTCTTCTCCGTCTTGTGATTTTTCTGGGTCAATAATATTATTTCCCAAGTTGTGAATAAAATCTAGCATTTGAAAAATAGGACGGAAAGCCACAGGCTTAATAAATGCTGCACCCCTCATCCATGATGACTGAGTTTATCTGAGCTGCCTCTTGGAAGGAGAAAAGAAATCAAGAAGTGATTTTTGTTGTCCTGTGGACGCTGGGGAAGGAACAAGTGATTGGCCTGATAGAACCCAGATATTGTCAAGGTTAAGAGTAACTTTGTCCCGACAGCTCAAACGGAAGGACGCGATGCAATGGTTAGAAATGAGCTCGTTTCTGTAGATTCCTCGGAAGTGAAGAAGCTAAGCTGGATAGTAGCAGACTGGAAGTGAGGACAAGCCAGCAACCCAGGTCAAAACAAGAGGCCGTACGGTATAGACTGCAGTGGACAAAAACGGGTGCCTGGCTTGGAAGCAGAGACAGGAAGCAAAATCTGATAAATGTTTCCTCAAGTTTTTGATCTGCTTGTCTTTCAAAAGACTTGAATGTTTAGAAAAATCAATTGGAAATCAGGTGTGGTAGTACATGTTGGTAGCTGCAGATACTTAGGAGGGTGAGTGAAGCAGGATTGTGAATTTAGAGGCCAGACTGAGCAACCCTGTCTCAAAATATAATTTTAAAGGGGGGCGGGGTTTGGGTATAGAGAGTGTGGTTGGGAATTAGAGAGTGGGTTGTTCCATAGAAATTTTCTGTTGAGTCCGGCCTTGGAATTGGGCCACTTGCAGGACCATTGTGTAGCACTGTTACTAAGAACAATAATAGTGCAGTTCTTAACCCTTCACTCAGTAAAAAGCAGTGTGGTCTAAGCGACAGCTCAGACTGTGAAGTCCGGCCTTACAAGCTTGAGGACCTGAGTCTGATGGCCAGAGTGCATGTTAAAAAACAAAATCAAACAAACTAAGTAACTAACTAGATAGATAGATAGATAGATAGATAGATAGATAGATAGATAGATAGATAGACAGATAGATAAACTGGACCTGATCAGTGCTTGGAGCGCTTATAATCCCAGTGCTAGGGAGCAGAGAGAAGTGAATCCCTGGGGCTCACTGACCATTAAGTGCTAAGTTAGTAAGACACCAACCCTGTCTCAAAAAAACCCAAACCCTCAAATGATAGCACCTGAGAATCATGTATACACATGTATACACATGCACCCATCCATGTGAGCACATGCGTGTGCACATATATACACACACACATAACACACAGAGAGAAGGGGGGTGGGGTTATATTTCCGGTATTGAGATCAGCTTCTCTCATGTTGAACCGAGATTTAGGCTTCAGTTTGGCTTATGTCCACCCTTGCTTTGAAAAGTTACTCATTGACCTAATCCATGAGGTCAGTCTTTCATTCACTGCTGTAAACCCCCAAGCACAGGATGCTTCTCTCCCCATCATCCACTGTGGGGTCTCCAGCATGAACAATAAGCCTGTACATCACCAGACTGCTCCACTTGAAAATGTCTCACTAGATTCTAAGTTCAGAGACAGCAAGAGTCACAGTGTCTTCTGTCACCTTCTCTGTGCTCTGGAGTAGCTGAGATGTGTTCTGTGCCAAGCACCCTTGTAAAATACGGACTTTGATAACAGGGGTGTGTGAAATACAGTCTTATTTGTCCAATGACAAAAGGCCCAAAGACGGGAAGCAGGCTGCTGTGTCTACTTGTAGGGTAGACAGTGGGTCAGCATACAGAGAGACTTAGGAAGCCGGTGGTCCAGGAAGCTGTCAGGAAGAGCTGGGTACATTCTGACACTTGTCAGTTGTAAAATAGAAACAGCATCAAAATGAGTCCCCCAGCTCAGAGTCACAGTCCTGGTTGTAAATGTCACTGGAATCCACAGAGTTCTGGTGTGAAGAGACCAGTGGGGTGCCCGGAATGGTGTCAGGTGCCCATCTTTGCTCTGCGTGTGTTACTGGCCAGAAGCCATGGCCATCATTTGCCCCCTCCCGAAGGTGCAGTCCTGTGGACTCCCTAGTGGCGCACTAGACCTCTGACTCTGTATTCTCTCATCCGCTTCCTACCAAGCATACGTTCCTACCATGATTCCTGAGAAATAATTACACGATACAACTGAGGACCGTTTCTTGCTACCTGATGGCGCTGTCTTGAAAATAAATGCAGTGCAGTGTGGGCTCCTCCTCCACTGAGTCCTGATGCTTCATGCTCTAACTAAAGGGTTTAAGGGATGCTTTCTCTGTGGTCTGTTTTTACCTGGGTATTCCTAGAGCGAACTCAGTGGTGAAGGAGGAACGGTTGGTAAGGACCTCAGAGAGGGCCAGGCAACTGGAGAAAACTGCCACATAGGAGGTGCATATATACAGATGTATTTTCAATTTTAATTGTGTGTGTGTGTGTGTGTGTGTGTGTGTAGATGAGTAAAGGTGCATATGGAGGTCAAAAGAAGGTGTCAGACCCCGGGAGCTGGAGTTGCAGGAGACTGTGAGTCATTCCACAATGATGCTGGGAACTGAATTCAGGTCCTCTGCAAAAGGTATATAAACTTACCAGCCGGGACATCTCTCCAGTCCCTCTAGTATTTAGTCCCTGTAGCACTTAGTGTTTGCAAAGAAGCTCTGAGGCAGATCTCTTCCTCTCACCTCCCGGACCATTGCCTTTCAGCCCGCACTGTCCACGTGTTCCGGACATCTGCATGTTCACAGTTTGTTCCTGACACTTCCCTGCCAAACTTCAGCTCTCTCCTGCTTAACTTCCTGAGACACCCTTCCCAGCTCATCATAAAGCTTCACCAGGAGCTTCGGTGTTCTCAGCACCTTTTTCCAGCTCTTGGTGACTCTCCTATACTACCAGTGCTGACCTCTAACCCTTAACACCTCAGGGCTCAGATGGATCCTGTATTTCTACATGCCCAGCACCATCCTCTGCTCCTCCGTTTCTGCATACTGCTTTCCTAGCTGGCATAGACAGACAGCAACTCCCTGTAGCCTTGAAAATTAATTTTCCAAAGGTATGATGAAGGGTATCAGAAGTTTTAAGGGTGGTCTACAGAAAACACAGGGTTGGGAGTCCTTTGAAATTGTCCTGGCTAGTCCTGTGGGAGGCTGCAGGCAGTTTCCTGCCGGACTCTAGAGTATTCCTCCAGTCTGCTTTTGTCTCTAGGTTGAGGCTTATCTCAGCAAGCCTTGCAGGCAGTCCATTGCATCACAACCAGATTGTCCCCTCAAGCAGTAATAATGTCTCCAAAGCCAGCAGGACCTTGTGGAACCAGACACGAGATAAGGATTGTGCAGAAGACAGTTTGACCAGGACTTCTTGTCCATGCATGCTCCTGGTCCCTGGCTTTTTCTGTTCTTCTTCAGAAGCCACAGCTGTTATCAATGCCCCAAAGGAGAGGCTTAGTGCAAACCACCCCCTTTCCAGCATGGCCATCTGAGTAAATCTCACTCCTTCCCACTACACCTCAGTATGGCCAAATAAGGCCATCAATTTCCTCAGGATTCCCAGAGTCAAGACTCCTGCCTAGAGACCAGCAACACAAGAACTCACAGGAATGTGGAAGAAGGAATGGGAATGTTAATTTTCTCTGGAGAGAGCACTACTTACTTACTTAGAGGAAATTCGTAACCCAGGAAAATAACAGAGAGCTTAATGGAAAGGCATTTTAGTCTGTGGTTAAACAGAAAAAAAGAAAAAAGTCTATGAAAATCCAACAGAGAATTAACCACAGGAAAGTCAACACAATTTAATAGATATATTGATTCAGGTTTTACGTTTTAATATTTTCATTTTCATCATGCCTGTTACTCTTGATTGTCAACGTGTTGGGACTGAGAATCATTTGGACACGGACCAAGGGCTATGTCTGGGAGGGATTTCCTAGACTGGGGTGATGGGGACCGAGAAGGCATATCCTAACTGTGGGCAGCACCATTCCACAGGCTGGACTCTTAGACCGAACACAAAGGGGGAGACTGCTTAGCAGCCTTCGTCTCTCCTGCTGTCTGACTGTGGGTGCACCGTGACCAGAGCCTCGTGTGCCCGCCAGCACCTCTCGGCCATGGCGGACTGCGCCCTGCAGCTGTGCGCTGGAATGAGCCCTTCCTTCCTTCCTTCCTTCCTTCCTTCCTTCCTTCCTTCCTTCCT
>CABHPQ010144803.1:167-16564 GCA_902168405.1 Peromyscus aztecus
TGGATTTCTCTCAGTGATAGACTTCTTCCTCTCAGTGATGGACTTCTCTGAGTGATGGACTTCTCTCAATTATGATGGACCTGGAAGTGTAAACCAAGTAAACCCTTCCCCGTCCTAAGTTGCTTTTAGCCAGAGAGTTTTACTAAAACAACAGAAAGGGGGCTAGAAAGTGCAGGTGTTAGTGGTGATGATGTTGTCGTGATAGCCTTGGTGGTAGTGGTGATGGTGATGATCTCATCAGGTTGAGAAGTCTCAAACCTGGGACAAATGGCTAACTGAGGTGCCTATTGATATATCAAAGGTGACACTATCCACCCCCCTGTCTCAGCATGGCCAGTACTTGTTACAGAATCATCCTGGCTGGCATGCCTCACCCCCATGCTAGGTTCTCCCACCCAGTGGCTGGAATGCCCTTCCCTCAGCCATTTTGGCTACCGGTTCTTTTTTGGTCTCCTGGTCTCCTGGCTCTCCCCTCTCCCCTTCCCCATCTCCTCACATGACCTGGTTCAGTTTTCCCATCGTGTTCACTTTAAACTCCCCCAGATATCTCTGCCCCTGCCTGAGCTCTCCCTTATATCTATAATAAAAACCTCAACCCCTTAGGAGTAGTCATGTCCTTTTATTTCTTTTTTTTTCATTCACAGGTGATGACAGTGTCACAGCAGGGATGATAACATCATCGTGGTGGTGATGACAATGATAATGATGATGGTGATGATGATAAAACCTTGGTGGGGTGATGACAAAGATGATGGTATTAGAGTGGTAGTATCACTGATGATGTTGTCATGGTAACAGTATGGTGGTGATGATGATGATGGTGGTGATAGTGGTTATTGTTATTTCCCCCATTTTAGATCAAAGAATCTGTTAGAGGCAGTGGCATTGTAAAAGTGAAAAGTCTTTGTCACAGTACCAGGCCTACCCACTCCCCACTGAAATAGGAGAAGAGAGCAGCCTCAGTACTTATATTGTCTATATACATAGACAATATAAGTCTATATACATAGACAATATAAGTCTATATACATAGACAATATATAAGGAATACAGAGATATGGGGTTCAACCACAGGTCAACCAATCAGACCAGACAAAATGTCCCCCAAAATCACAAAAGCAGAACTGCACGTTTACAAAAGAGTTTAACTAAGGGTCAGCCAATTAGAACAGGCAGCACCATCTTAAGCTGAGGACGCATTTGGTGTCCTGAGTTAATCACCAGTGCGACAGATTTTACTTCCTCATGCTTTAAGGTTATAACCCCACTGTGACAGGCTTTATATTTCCATGTCCTACAGTCCCTAAGGCAAATGTCTTATCTCCTGCTTTACTTAGGGAGATTCATTTAATCCTTTAACAAACATGGGTGTCAGGCCAGACCCAGGTGAGGAATTTAACTCTTTCAGTTATGATGATGGTGATAATGCGGTGATGATGTGATGGCGATTATGTCACCATTGTGGTGATAATGACGACAGTAAGGCAGTAGGGATAATGATGGTGACATCATCATCATGGTGATAATAACTGTGATGACGATGTCATTGTGGTGATGGTGACTGTGGTGATGACATCACTGTGGTGATGATGATGACAATGGACATGGTCATAGTGGTGATGATGATGATACTGACGTCATTGTGGTAGTGACGTCATCATGGAGATGATGATAGCGGGGTCAGTGGTGATGATCATAGCAATGACGGTGGAACTGCTGCATGAGCTGCAGCTGGAATCCCAGGAAAGGCTCACAAATGGTTCTTGCTCTGGAACCCCACAGCCACATTCAGGTATCTGAGTGGACGGGGAACAGGTGCCGCTATAGTGAGGAGCCACCAGCAAGGCGGCATCCAGGGAGATTTCTCTCTCAAGCTCCCCTCCTAGAGATTTCCCCACTGGTATTCCAGAATCTCCTCTGCTTGCCTGACCTTAGGCGAGGACTATAGAGCAGGCAAACCCCTGGGTTCTGCCCTCCAGACTCTGATGAGGAGGGTAAGGGCAAGCTGGGAATGTATTTTAAAAGTGCTGTGGGCGGTTCTGAGGTTCCGTCTGGGAGGCACTGGCTAACTCAGCCTTCTATGGATCCTGAGCCTGCCTGGGAAACCATTCTGACCTGAACATACTCTGGAAACCAAGGAGTCAAGTCAGAAAATCAGGCGCAGTCAGGGCACAGGAACCCTGAGAGCCAGGCCAAGAGACAGAGCACAGACACAAACCACCAAGGAAGACAAGTCGGAGGTGGGGGTGGGCCGTGCCCAGCAGCCTAGGCAGTATCGAAGGGAGCAAGCATTCATGTGATATGCTCAGGACTGGTCCCACATGAGTGGAAGAGAGTTGAGCAGAAGAGAGGAGAGTGGGCAACCTCGTGGCTCAGGAGTTCTTCCCATAGCCTGTAGGACTAGCAAAGACAGGAGCCCCAAGGCCAGGAATCCTCTGACTGCTAATCAGATTCCGAGAAGGCTTAGTGCAGTTGTGGACCCAGCTGTACCCAATATGTTAGAGTTGGGTCATCATAGCCTCCTGCTGGCTCAGCATCCAGAAGACCTCTTCATGACTCCAAAGAGGTCAGGGTCACCTGCCACAACTCCCAAGCACATAGGGTCTGTGAAATGAGCCCAGGTGGGTTCTGGAGACTTCCAGGCCTTGCTGCTGCTCCCTTCGGGCCTCACTATGTCCCTGGCTAAATCTGAGTTCCTCCTGGACAAGGATGACAGTGCTGATCCCCAGAGCTGCTTAGGATGACCATCTGCTCTGTGCCTGCAGGGTCTCTTGTGACCTTGGTCCCATAGTAGCTATGGTGACATGAAGTCACCTGGAATCCTGGGCAGGGAGAGTAGGTGAGACGACATAGGATACAGGCAGCCCCAGAAGGAGTGGGCAACCAGACCCCAGGACTGGTTTCTCCTATTCTAAGAAGGGGAGTTTCACCGGGCGGTGGTGGCGCACGCCTTTAATCCCAGCACTCGGAAGGCAGAGGCAGGAGGATCTCTGTGAGTTCGAGGCCAGCCTGGGCTACAGAGTGAGTTCCAGGAAAGGTGCAAAGCTACACAGAGAAACCCTGTCTCAAAAAACCAAAAAAAAAGGGTAGTTTCTTGGGGATCCCCCGCCCCAATATCCCAGAGCATTTCAGAGGGGGAAAGCAGCCCCAACTACAGCCGTTAAGGCCCCCAAGATTAAGAGGTATGGGTGCAGAGAGTGAGCAAGTGGCATGGGGAAGGAATGGATGGATGGAGGGAGGGAGGGAGGGAGGGATGGAGAGAAGGAGGGAGGGAAGTCCTGCGCTCCTCTTCTTGCAATGACACAGTCTGGTTGGGTCAGGGCTACCCTGGGGACCTCATTTCACCCTAATCACCTCCATAAAGATCCTGTCCCCAAAGACATCTCCATTCTAAGGGACTAGGTCATCTTGGATGGTCACAATACAGCCCACACAACCAAACAACCACTATGAGGGATGTAAGGCCTTGGACAACCAAGGACAGCTCAGCCCCCTGCCTGCAGCCCTACCATGCAAGACTCCACCCTCATGACCTTAAGGGATGCCCCAGGTAGTCCGGCTGAAGGCTGGCCGAGGATTGAGGGTCTCAGGGTAGGACTTCCCAGTACCAACCCCAAATTGGGAGAGTCATTTCTGCCACAGGGGACTCTCCAGCTTTATACAAGTAGACTAAATGGTGGAACAGCCTGTGGGTATCCTGTGATAAGGTATGGAGTAGGCATGGCTGAGGTCTTTCCCAGGAGAAAGCCATTATGTACCAGTTCAACGTGGTGGAAGTGATCTGTGCTGTGGGGAGAGTAATGTGTGCTGTGGGGCATGTGTGTGCAGTGTGTGGAGTACGTGCTGTGTTGGGTGGGTTCTGTATGTGTGATAGGTACCATGAGAACACTGCATGTGTGCTGCATGGTGTATGTGGTATGTTGTATGTTAGGGATGAGTGGCATGTGTATATGCATACATGTGCATGATGTGTGGTATCCTCTGTGGTGTGTGTCATGCATGTGATGGGCAATGTGCGTGTTGTACCTCCTGAGTACTGGGCCATCTGCAGGGCTTGGTTGTACTGGCCAGGCCTGTGTAACCGTAGTACCACTCCTAAGAACCTGCTGCCCGCTGCCTCACCCCTAGTGGAAGGCTGTGATCCTTCAGACAAGGTCTCCCCACCACTGGGATCTGAACAGGGAGCAACAGGCCACTCTGGGTAGACATGAACTTCAAGGTCCTATGTTTGCTCTGGTGAGGGAAGGGTCGGGCACCTGACCCCTCTAGCATGGGTTAGGACACAGTACTGCAGAGCTGGCTGCGGAGGGTACTGTGGACTTAAGAGACAGGATAGAATGCCGGAAACCCTCTCGGGGCAGGCAGGAGATGCCTATTACACCCTCCCGGGTGCCCCCCACCCACCCCAACAGGGGACAGCACGACACCAGACTGCAAGTTGCTTCTGTCACCTGCTCTTTATTGTCTGCCAGGGGCTCCATTCTCATGGGTGACCAGGGTCCCCAAGAGCAATACTACATAGAGAAAGTCTCAGGAAGAGGGGTTGAGAGAAGTCGGCTGTCGGAGCCCAGCACATGAGCCTGCAGTAAGTACGGGCAAGAAGGGAGGCTGCCATCCAGGGGCTCGGCAGAGGGCTCTCAGAGTTGGTTAGCCACCACCCACTCTGCCTTTGGAGCAGAGCTCAGATGCCACATTCCAGGAGGACAGGTCCTATCTCAAGAGTTCAATGCCATCATTCCCTCCAACCGGCTGGTGTTGAGCCTGGGTCACCCTGAACCCGCAGCACCTCAGGCCAAGACCCCAAGCTCTCTAAGCCACTCTCTCAAACCCTCAACCCTCTGAGAAAATGGAAAGGGAACAAAGAGAAAGAAAGGAAGGTGGGAAGGCAGACTCTGCTGTGGCCCCTGGGTCAGGGGCCTCAGGGGACAACCAAGGCAAGGCCTGCTTAGGACGAGGGGGCCGAGCTGGGCTTCTCCTCCCGTGACACAGGAATGGCCCTCTCACTGTGACCAGCATCCAAGCCGGACTGGACCTTGGGGCCAGAGAAGGTCAGCATGCCATCCGCAGACAGGGAGCAGGAGAGGGCGGACTGGTCCACATTGGAAGGCAGACGGTAGCGACGGTGGAACTCACGGGAGATGTAGCCATGGTCATCCTGGGGACCGCCAGGGAGGGGCATGGTCAGGGGTGATGGGCCAGCAATAGTCACCATCCCACACTGGAAAAGGAACCTCTCAGACCACACAAGGTGGCCAGGGTCCAGATGGTCTCACGGGGCTGGGCTTTAGGACCAGACCACCAGTGCCTAGCCACTTCACCATGAGATTTACAGAGCCGCAACCAGACTCCTTAAATCCTGGAATCATAGCAAGCCTCCAAGGGACCTCTGGCAAAGGCCAAGCCCAGAGAGAGGGCCTGCTCAGGGCCTGTGCTGTGGAACTGGCTGTCGCAGATTCTGTCCTAACTCCAGTGAACTATACTGTCCTTGGTTCTGTACTCTTCCCAGCTTCCCCTCCCCTTGGACCCACAGGGACTGCCCAAGACCAGGGCATCAGCAATCCCACCCAACAGAAAGCTTCAGACAGGCAGAAAACCCACTTCCTCCAGAATTCTAGGCCTCCAGACTCAGCTCCCTGGGCCCAGTTTCCTCCATCTTTAGGGGCAAAGGCCAAGAGGTAGAAGGAGCCCTCTGAAGCCTGGCCGAGGGTCAGGGAAGCCTTGTCCTGGCTTCAGTGCATATGGAGCTTGGTTCACGCCCACCCCCCTTCTAATGTTGACAGAAAAGCCCATCCAAGAGAAACTAAGATTGGGGCCGAGAACCTTGCTTCTAGCCCTCTCTGCCATCTGGCCCACATGGGTGTGACACACCTAGCCAACCTCATTGAGCTTCCTGCATAATCCCAGCTCTGTCAGGAGGCACTGCTTCCAGCCAGGTCCAGTGCCTGGGGCTCCCTCAATCCAAAGAGCTGAGGGATCTCCACATGTTCAGGAACCATGAGTCGGGGTGGGTGACTCCTGGGAAAGAGGCTTTCCCCGCCTGGCAAGGGACCTCCTTAAGCCTCAGGACTGTCACTCACTAACTGAGATACCACAGGGGCTGGGCAACTTTTGGTGCGTATAAATGCCAGTTCTTCTGTCCTTGGGAGTCTCTTTCCCTAGTCAGGTTGCATGTGTAGTATGGTTCAGAGGGGACCACCTTCAGCGCTCTCCTTCCCCGAGGTCCTTTCTAATCCCCTGTCATCCAGAAGATCCAGGGGGACAGCTGGAGTTGTGCCCAGTACAAGGGTCCTTATCCTGCGTCCCTGAGCCCCACTCATGCTGCCTGGCCCTGCCAGGGTTGAGGACAGTGACCTCCATGATCCTGGAAGGGGTCGGTTAGCCTAGCACAGGAAGATATGGCCTCTCCCAGCAGGAGTGGCTGAGCCAGTGCAGCTTCCCATGGTCTCCCTGGGGGTACAGGACCCACATACATGGGGATACCACCCAAACTCACCTGCCTCTCGTTGTGTTTGCCATGGATCTCCACGAAGTCCTCCAGTACCTTCACAGTGAGGTCCTCAGGAGAGAAGTGCTTCACGTCCAAGAAGATGACAAACTTATCCCGGTCAGATCGGACCTGAAACCCAAACCCATGTGTGGAGCTCCCCAAAGGGCCACCAGCTCCAGGGACAAAGGACGGACAAACAGCTGTGTGATCTCTGCTGGGTGGATGAAACCAGGCAGGGAAGTGCCCAGCCATCAGAACCGACAGTCAATCTTGTCACACCTCTACCTCCACAGGCCAAGGAAGCCTGGAGCTGGGTCTGTTCACCTAGCCCTACAGGCAGGATCACCCCTGACTGCAGACCCAAAGATTGGGCAATGCTGGGTCAGCCAACTGATTACAGGGTGGCTGGCTAATTGGTTATAGACTGGAGAACTAGTTATAGTAGGATGGTTGGGGGATAAATGAGTGGCTTGGCTGATTAGAGTCCAAGTTATTGGTTATGAGTTAGCTGGCTGGCTGATCATCATCAAATGGCTAGTTAACAGGTTGACCAGTTGTTTGGTTATGGCCTAGTGGCTAGTTATGAGTTGGGTGGGTCTTATCATGTTAAGTAGCTTGTTGATTAAGTTAAGCTGGTAATGAGGTGGGGTGGGACTTAACATGTGAAGTAGCTGATTGATTAAGTTGTTAAGTAGGTGACTGGTTATGGTTGATCATGGACTGGTGGGTTTGGCTAGATGGGAACTGGCTAGCTGGTAGGACTAAAGTCCTTGATATATCCACAGTCCCAGGAGCCTACCTCGCCTGTCAATCCGATGCTACCAACAACTTCACAGCACCACTGTCTGCCAGAACAAGCCTTTTGCACTCTCCTCCCTCTACCCTGACTAGAGCCTGATTTGGGCAATTCGCTTCCTAGAGCTGTGGCTGGATCTGCTCTGGGAGCCTTCTTTTAAAGCAAAGGGAGGCTTAACTCTCCCAGCACTGTGGATCACTTGGGTAGGGAGGGATATAGCCTTTTGGCCTTTCTTTGGCCATCAGGGAAGCTAGAAGGGAGCCCCGTTTGCAGCTTTGCCGGCTACAGAAGGCTCCTGCCCTGCTGTCAGGAAGCCCCTCCTTTCTGTGGTTCATGGCAGTACATCCCACCCCCACACCAGAAAGAGAAAGTACAGCGAGCGGCCAGCCCAGGACGCTTGCCTCTGCCATGGAACTTGCCTTGATGGGGTTGTTCTTGGGGTTTCCAGCATGTGGTTGGTGCATTACAAACCACATATGGGTCATGAGCTGATGGGAGGAAAAGACAGCGGTCGGGCTCGGGAGGTCTCCTCCTCCGACCCCTTTCCCAGTGATGTGGGAGTTTTGGGCAGCTAAGCGTGTGAGCTCCCACCCAGCCTCCGCAGGGTATGAGGCTGGGAGAGTCAGGGACGTTGCTAGAGGAGAGCACAGGGCAGTAGTAGATCCCTAGCTGTCCTCCAGACAAGGCCAAGACCCCTCTGACCAGCAAGGAGTCAGCGCGGCTGCATCTTACCTCGGAGATTCCAGAGTCCAGCACCGTGCGGAAGAGGGACTGGCGGTAGTAGGGACTGATGGTAGAAGACAGGAAGGGCAGCAGGTCATATTCAAAAAGGCCCTCGCCGAAAAACTGATCGAAGAGTCGGCTGGGGTAGAAGGGCCCCAGGGCGCGCTTGAACCAAGGGTGCTGGATGGTGACGTCCATGTTCTTCTTGGCGACGCAGGGACCGAAGGCTGGCAGTGAGTCAGGCAGGGGCCTCTGGGCAGTGCAGTGGAGAGCTAGTGTTCTGGCCCTCCCTATATACGCCTGCACAGAATAGAGGTATTAAGGGATTTCCCAAAATGCCTATGCTCAGCTCAGAAGGGAGGCTGCATTGTCAGCAGCTGGGATGCTCACCCGCCACAGCCCCAGCCTCACACACTGAGCAGCAGGGACCAACTCTCAGTCCAGATGTCCCCCAAGGAGGTCTGAGGAGAGTCTTATCCTCCAGGCCTGGGGCAGTACCATTGTCCTAAGGGATCCTCCTGGTCTCTCTTGGAGGAAGAATTCAGAACTCAGTTTCACACATGGGGAAACTGAGGCACAGAGCTCAGTAGGCCTTCCCCCAGATCTCTCAGCCTCCAGTGAAAGCATGTTGTTCAAAGCCTTTTTCTTACTCATAGCAAAAATTACACAGCTCACAAAAATTTCAAGGAAGACAAGAAACAATGAAGAAACTGGCCAAATCCTGTTCCAGTTCCAGCTCTTCCAAGGGTGTCTGTATGCTTCCAACAGCCTGCCTGGGTATGATTCTGAGCTTTCCTCTGTGCAGCCCACCCTGTGCAGCCCACCCTGTGGTCACCATCCTCAGCAAAGCCTCAAGTCTCCCCAACATCATTTCACCATGGGTATTAAACCAGCTGCTCTGCCCGGTCCAGGGCTTATGCAAATCACTTACAGGTCTTCCAGGGATTTTATGGGCAAGGCTGGAAAGGATTCTGCTCCTCAGCCTGGGACCCTCATTCAGGTATCACCAGGTGTAAGACATCTCTGAACTCCAGGTGTGTGTTTGGCGCTGGTGAGTGATAAAAGGTCCTAGAACAGAGGCAGAGAACCACCTTTGCCCTGAAAGCTTGTGATCCCAGAGGAGTGATTTCCTGGAGTCCCAGCAACAAGTACCAATTAAGATGCACGTGATACCTGCTGCAGGAAGTGATGGGAACCTCCCAGTCTGCCCCGCACCCTCCACAATACTTGTTGCCCACAACTTAGTAGTTCTTCAGGCCACACTAGGAGGCGGGTCCCAGTAGTACCCTATGGGGGTCACTTTGACCACCATGGCCAGCAGAGTCATGATCCTTGGGAGGAAAGAAAGCAGTTCAGTTCAGTTCAACATTACTAAGTAGCTGATGTTAGTGCAAACTTCAGGCGTCCGACCCAGAGTGGTTTATTTTAGGCATATTTAAGCACAGCACAGTTTGATGAAAACTTTTCTGGTGATAATGAATTCAATCCCATGTGTACAAATAAGGCACACATAAATCTCTTTGAGGAACAAAACAAGCTAAATAAAGATCAGACGTGACTACATCGAAATTCTTTGTTAAGTTTGTAGAGTTTTTCTCAGTCGATCTATAGAACTATTTTTGATGGAAGATGCTAGGTTCTATAGATGACTGAGAAAAGCAAGCTTACCATAAGGGAGGGTTCAGTGTGGTCTCTGGCTCACAGATAGCGCAAGGTCACCAGGCTAGAATGCACATCTGATCCCAGCCTTCTGGGAGGATAACGGATATCACATCCCCTCCCTGGAAGGAACAACCCTGTGTGCTAACACTCCAGGTTCCCTTAGGGCTTATCTGTGATCACAAGGACCTCCATGTCTCCTACATCACTCCACTTTTCAAACCAAGAAAGTGGAACTTAGAAGGGCTGAACTGTATGAGCACATCACTCCCCTTGGATGAAGGGAAGGGTACCCAGTGCAGAGGGCTCAGGCGGTGTATTGAACTGGGGTCAACATCTGGGCAGTGGTAAGGGGTAAGTAGCCTTACTATGTTGAGGACCTGAGTTGATAAGTTGAGAGGGGTTAACCGAATGGAAGAGTACTGGCTATGTCCTCCATGGAGAGCTTCAGTCAAACCAGATCCATGATCAGGGCTATGAGGAGCCGCCCTGGAGCTTGAGAAAAAGAAGACAGTAGCGTTCATTTACAGTCAGGCATTTGGGGTCCGGCACAATGGGTGAGCAGGTAAAGGAGCTTGCAACATCAGCCTGACAATCCAATCCACATAAGCTAGAAAGAGAAAATAGATTTCACAACCTCTACATAAGGTGGACACACATATGCACACACGCACACATGTGCACACACACATACATACACACTTGATGATAATAATAAATTTTTAAACCAAGCCAAAAAAAAAAAAATCAAGTCTAGTCTTTAGGGCCTGGTAGCTGCTCCAGGAGCTGAGTCAGGAGGATCTCAAGTTCAAGGCCTACCTTGGCTAGAGTGAACTCAAGATCACACTGAGCAGCTTTGTGAACTGCTTCAAAAGAAAAGAAAGGAGGGCCTGGGGATGGAGTTCAGTTGGTAGAGTGCTTGCCTATCCTGCACAAAGCCCTTGGTTTGACCCATAACACCACATAAACCAGGTGCAGTGGCACACACCTATAATCCTAGCACTTAGGAGGCAGAGGCAGGAAAGTTGGGTGTTCAGGGTCATTCTTGACCTCATAGCAAGTTCAAGGCCAGCGTGGGCTACATGATGACCTTGTCTCTAAATAATAAATTAATAGATAGATAGATAGATAGATAGATAAGGGCTTGGGGGGTACTATAGTAGTAAAGTACCTACCTAGCATGAATGACGTCACCAGTATCACAAGAAAATAAAAAGTAAAGTTTCATACTTTTTAATCACAGATTTTTTTTAAAAGTCATTTTGACTTCTTTAAATACTGCGTTAAGGGCTGGATGTGGTGGCACAAGCCTTTAAGGCAGAGGTAGGCAGATCTCTGAGTTCCAGGCCAGCCTGGTCTACAGAGCCAGTTCCAGGACAGCCAGGGCTACACAGAGAAACCCTGGCTTGAAGAAAAAAAAATGTTGGATGAAGACAAAAGGGCTGGGAATTTTCAATCCCCACCCACAGCACTGAACATAGAGAACAATATTCTGCTTTGTCCCCTCAACAGATCCTGCATGTGGATGAAGACCAAGCTGGGACAACAGGCCGGAATAATGCCAAGGTACCAACCAGCCTGAGACCTCCTCTTGTGGGTCACAGCCCAGTGCCATGGAGGACAAAGCAAGCTTTTATACCCCTCACAGTCCTGCTCCTAGAGAGATTATGAATTCCTACATGCTAAGGGTTCAGTGGGCTCGGTGGACTGTGAGAGGCACAGTCCTCACCACAGGGGGTGACTTCAGCATGGCTGGGCCTGAGTATACGCTAAATAGTGAAGTTCAAGAGAGAGAGACTTGAAGATCCCACCATTTCACTCAGCTCAGCTTGCTGCATGAGCATCCTGTGACTGCTGGAACAGAAAGCCACAGTCTGGGTGGTTTATACAACACAGATGTGTTGTCCTGAAGCTCTGGAGGCCAGAACTCTACAATGTTATCTCTTGGAGCTAAAGGAAAGGCGTTTGCTGGGTGGGGCCCTTGGGGCTCTGGAGGGAATCAGTTTCCTGCTTTTCTAGCTTCTTCCAGCTCCGGGCTCTGCCTCCACCTTCTACCCTTTCTGCTGAGATAAGAGCTAGAAGGTGGTGAGGAGCGCTGTGGGATGCTATCCTCTGGATGCGACATGGTCGCTGCTCCCATGAACCCGTGGCAGCTACCAGAATAAGATCAAGACAGTCAACATTTCACCATGGATAGGGAAGGGCTCTAGGCAGTTGGTGGCAGCCGGGGGGGGGGGGGGGGGGGGGAAGGGGAGCCATTTATCTTTGGGGATGTAACTATGTTTGGATGTAACTATGTTTCCACACCCATGAGTATGCAGGCAAAAACACAAGAGAGGACAAGAAGGTGACAAGGGAAAGCACTGGGGACCCAGGGGAAGTCGAACAGTAGATTTGGGGTGGATATGAGCAAGATGCTTCTCCTTGTGTATGAAACTGTCAAAGAATGTTCAAAAAAGGAGAAGAAGGAGCTGGGATTCCCAGAACATGCCCTTCTTCTACCCTGGAGCCAGGGGTCACAGCTTTTACTTCCCCTTTGTCCTGAAAATTTACGAGTTCCAGGTTCTAAGGCCTACAACGTGGATGGCCATTGTTGTGCTTGCCACTGGTAAGGAGGTCCATGAGATGAGCATCACCCAGGGTAGCTTCCAACCCTCTTCACCAGCAGAGGAACTGGCTTACAGAAAGCCCAGGGATAACGGTGGAGACCCGCTCTTCTTCCTCACATCTATGACCTCACTCATCTTGCATCTTAGTTATTAAGGGACTCCGCTTTCACCTTCAGGCTCCATGGCCACTCCAACAGCCAAAGCTGGGCCCCTGCCCAGGGTCAGCTGCATGGAAAGTGTCTTCAGTCAGTCCTTGACTGACACTACTTGAGTCTTATCTAGAGAATAAACACTTTTGGGGGCTGGAGAGATGGCTCAGCAGTTAAGAGCACTGGCTACTCTTTCAGAGGACCCCGATTTAATTCCCAGCACCCACATGGCAGCTCACAACTGTCTGTAACTCCAGTTCCAGGGGATCCGACACCCATGGCAAAACACCAGTGCACATAAAATAAAGTTAAATTAAAAATATAAAAATATATATACACTTTTCAGTCCAAGTCTCACTGGCTTTTCTTCAAACAGACAATCACTACATAGCTAGACTGGACTCAAACTTGAGATGCTCCTGCCTCAGCTTCCCATGTGCTGGGATTACAGGTGTGGACCACCATGCTCAGCTCCTCCAGCACACGTTTAGCTCTTTGAAGGATCTTCTCCTGCATGCGACAGTCCTGACCTTCCAGGTGAGACATGCTCTCTGAGGCAGCGTTGCTGTGGCTGTTATGGCTGTAAAGCTACTGTGAATACTGAACTATTAGCACTGCAAAAACTAAACATTTGCTCTCTGGAGAAACATTAGGGGCCACAGGAGCCACGAATCACAAGATTCTCATTGTCCATTCAGTGTCTGGCCAGGCATGTTTCTGTCTGAAAAGTTCTGATCTAGCACCTTTAATCCCAGCACTTCAAGAGTACAGAGGCAGGCAAGATCTCTGTGAGTTCGAGGTCAGCCTGGTCTACCTAGCAAGTTCTAGCCATGGCTACATAGTGAGACTCTGTCTCAAAAAAAAAAAAAAGAGGGGAGCAGTGCTGGAGAAGGTCAGAGGGTGTGAGCACTTACTGCTCTTCCAGAGGGCCTGAGTTCGGTTCCCAACACATATATTGGTCAGCTTGATCACCTGTAACTCCAGCTCCAGGGGATCCAGTGCCGCCCTCTGACCTCCATGAACACTCTCACACATGGCACTCACTCACAGAGACACATTTGTACACATAAATAAAATAAGTCCTTGTTTGGAGGGAGGGTTGTTTCAAGGCAGGGTTTCTCTGTGTAGCTCTAACTGTCCTGGCTCTGATGTGAAACCGTAAGGAAGGAGCAAGGAATTCATGTTGTCATCCCTTAGACGTCAGTGAGGTTGGAAAGAACACTCATCCCATGGCTTGGAGATACCCTCCAAGGTGCATCTAAGGTCATGGAACCTAACTCCTGCCCACGGGAAGAACAGAGCATCCCTGATGACCTTGTCACACAGCCCTGCAGGCTTGCTCTGTAGAGCGCTCGCCATCCTGACCGCATGGGTAATGGCTACAAGGCTTTCTTGAGATGGATCTGAAGGTCCAGAACTCCTCGTGAGGGCACAGAAGAATCCCTGTGACTCCACGAGTTTGCATGCATCAGCAGATTTCAAATGATCTCATTTGCATGTATAAACTTTACTGGGGTCGGGGGAGCCGTTAGATCAGCGCTGATTCTGTGGCCCATGGGACCACTTGTGCATTATTGCAGATTTAATGTTTAAAATTGGGAAACTGAACCCAAACCAGGGATCGTGTTTAAGTGCAAACGTCAGCCTATGCCTGAAATATGTCACTAAATAGAAATGTTCTCTTCTCCCTAATTGCTAATTGCTTTAAAGAAAAACAAAAAAAAAAAATTACCTTCATTTGTAGTTATCACTTGATTACACTGAAACTAATTTCGTCCTGTGAAGGGTGAAGTGTTCACAGAGTGAGCAACCTGTGTGTGGCTGGACATGTTGCCCCTCTGAGGGGCAACAGCTTGAATTCCCCACCCCTCTCCCACAGTTTCACAAACAGGGCTGGTCTTGTCGCAGATCTTGGCCATCTCTATATTTTCACTCAAAAGCGGCATCTCTCAGCTTCTCTTCGGCTACCCTGAGTCACCAACACTGCACTTGTGCTGTGGGACATTATTAAGTGAAACTGAGGTGGTAGGAACACAAACTCGCTGGCTCTGGCCAGCGGTCTCCACCTCTCTTGACTAGAGCTTGGGAAGTAGACAGCCCAGCATGTCCAGTTAACAGATGATGTCCCGCTTGCAGGTTGAAAACAAAAAAAAAAAAAAAAAACAAAAAAAAAAAAAAAACAAAAAAAAAAAACAAACAAACAAACAAACAAATTCATTTCTCAAAATCAAAGAAAGACAATGCACCATTCCCCTGGGACTGAGAAAAGGGTCTGACAGGGGACAGGGACAGGGGACAGAAGTGGGAGATGTTAGGAAAGAACCCCAGTGGAGTGTGTTTTGGAGAGGTGTTTGTACTATGTGCCATGTGTGGTGAGTGTGGGATAGGTGTGTGATTGTGTGTCTGTGATGTGGAGTATGTGATCTGAGTGATATGTGTGCAATATATGCACCTGATACATGTGTATGATGTGTGTGATTGTGTGTCTATGGAATGAGTTAGTAGGATGGAGCTGGAGGTAAATACATATGTGTAAGAAAGAGTGTCCTTGGTGGAGTGTAAGCCTCCACCTCAGAGACCCTCTTCACCAGTGTCTAAGCACAGCACCCAGGCAGGAAGGCCCCACAGACTTGCTTCCGTGTCCTCCCCGTCTGGTTGGGACAGCAGCTTTCCGCCCAGCCTCAGCATTCAGGCTCCACTGCACACGGCTCAGCCGCCCCACCCTGGCAGAACTGACATCTGCTTGATCCTGAGGATTCCCGCGACGCCAGCACAGTCTGCTGTGCAGTCAGAAAGCCTCGCTCGATTTTCCACCCCAGGGGCCAGGGCTCCTGCACAAAGCGAGCACAGGGCGAGCAGCATTGTGGCGGGGCAGCAGGAATGCGCCCAGCTAAGCCCTGGCCCCAGCCTCAGGGGTCAGCAGGTCAGACGGGACTGTCCATGGCAGACACCACCACATCCCGGAAAAGAACAGGGGCCAGTCGCGCTTGCCAACCCCTCCCAGGGCAAAGCCACTGGCTGGGCATCAATGAAATCCCCCACCAAGCATCTGAAGAGGCCAGCCTGGGAGTTGACCCTCACCCCTCCTACCCCACCCCCACCCCGCCAAGGACTCCAAGGAAACCATGTTCCACACACCTGGCTCATGGGTTTCCACCCCTCCTGCTCCCTCACACTTGGTGTCATTGATAACTTTTGCCATGGGAATAAAATGCTGTCTCCGTGGTTTTATTTTCATCACAAAAATATCCATGGGCCTCGGAAGTAGAAAACTTGGTACAAAGAGCATCCACAGAGGCACCAGCCAGATTCAACAACTGAAGCTTTGCCCCATTTGCTGTTTGTCAACATCACCAACACTATTTATGTGTTTGTTGTGAGTTTTTTTGAGACAAGATCTCACTGTGTAGTCTCGGCTGGCCTGGAACACACTCTCTAGACCAAGCTGGCCTCAGCCTCCCAAGCGCTGAGATTAGAGGTGTGAGCCGCTGCACCCAGCCTATTCATTATTTTATTTTTTAATTTATTTTTATTTTATGTGCATTGGTGTTTTGCCTGTGTGTGTGTCTGTGTGAGGGTGTCAGAAGCCCTGGAACTGGAGTTACAGACAGGTGTGAACTGCCATGTGGGGGCTAGGAATTGAACCTGGGTCCTCTGGAAGAACAGTCAATGCTCTTAACCACTGAGCCATCTCTCCAGCCCCTATTAATTATTTTAAAGCAAAGCCCAGACGTCACCCCATTGCTGTCTCTCATGCTCCAGGTAATTCTCTCAAAAACACACGCATTTCCTGACAAAAGCCCAGGGTCCAGTGCACAGCTGCCATGGCCAGATAAACTCCCCTCATCAAACGGTCCTGATTACTTCAAGTGTGTCCTTTCGTGGTTGATCTGATATGCCCCCACCCCTAGTCCCTGCCCTGGTTATTTATTTATTTATTTATTTATTTATTTATTTATTTATTTATTTATTTA
>CABHPQ010144803.1:16574-28341 GCA_902168405.1 Peromyscus aztecus
TTATTTATTTATTTATTTATTTATTTATTTATTTATTTATTTATTTAGGTTTTTCAAGATAGGGTTTCTTTGGGTAACAGCTCTGGCTGTCCTGGAACTCACTTTGTAGACCAGGCTGGCCTCAAACTCTCAGAGATCCTCCTGCCTCTATCTCCCTCCCGGGCCCTGGGACTAAAGGTGTGCGCCACCACCGCCCGAACTTCCCTGGTTATTATACAGAGCCTTCCTAAAGCTGCTTCTGCGTTGTGGAAAAGTCATGTATGCTTTTCTGTTTTCATCTGCTAACATGGAGAGATACGAATTAATTATCTAATGAGTTAATTATCTAATGATCAGCCTGACTTAGTCATTGTCTTAGCCCAGGTTCCTGAAAACAGAGCCTGAGGCAAAGCTTAGATACGGACGTATCATGGGCAGGATGGAGGATCTTCTATCTGTGGGTAAAAGAGAGGAAGTCAAGAATTTGGTGAGAAATCACAGTGGCTGGCATTGCCTAGAATCTCTCAGGGCATCACCATACGGTGACTTCTTGGCACCTCCCTTACCAGATCTCCTCCAGAGGGCCAGAAACACTCCACTACCACTTTTCCTGGTTCTCCCCTGGACTCCTTTGGGCCTGAATTATCTCCCCAGGCTCATGTGTCTGAATACTTGGTGCCCAGGTGGTGGTACTGTTCTGATTAGCTACAGAATTGTGGAGATGTGGGGCTGGAGAGATGGTTCCACAGTTAAAAAGTACTGGCTGCTCGGCTGGGCGGTGGTGGCGCACGCCTTTAATCCCAGCACTCAGGAGGCAGAGGCAGGCAGATCTCTGTGAGTTTGAGGCCAGCCTGGGCCAGCCTGGGCTACAGCGTGAGTTCCAGGACAGGCTCCAAAGCTACACAGAGAAAAGAATCGCGGAGAGCTGGTGGGTACGGAAATCAAGCTTTCTGGGTGTGGAAATCATGATGTCAACAGCTGCTCTGCTGTTGCCACAGCACACTGTGCTCACCACACCACGATGAGCTGAAACCCTGAGTCAAATTAAACCTTCCTTAAGTTGCTTCTGATAGGTACTTTGTAAAAATGACAGAAAAGCTATAAATGTAGGCAGCCTCGAGGGGAGCCAGAGTGCTGGGGTCCAGGCAGGGCAGCCTATGGTGCTGATGGTTGGGTGACTATGTGAATGAGATTAAAAAGAGAAATTGTGTGCTATGTATTTACCACAATGTGTCACTATCCCAGACTTAGAGGAAGCTGGGCACACATGCTGAAACTCCCCAGGAGAAGTTACCGCTTTGGACACCCAGAAGATACCTCCCACACACCCCAGATGGGGATGACCACCAGGGACAAAGTAACTTCAAGGGCACAAACCCATGCTTCAAAGCCACAAGCACATTCTTGGTCAGGCTGAGGCATCTTCCAGAAATGGAGCAGCGCTTCCTCTCGGCATCCACTCTGGTTGCACAGCTACAAACAGTGAATGACTCCAACTAAGACATTTTGGCATCTTCTGGGCCATGCAATGGGCCCCAACGAAGACACAGGAGCCAGAAACAGGCCAGGTAGTCGGTTAAGCCAGGAATCCTAAAGCAGCAGTTCCAAGAATATCCTTGCTGAAGACTGAAATGCCAGAAGAGCATTCTGGTTCCCAGTTAACTCCCACACCTCTGCCTGGAGGCTGTACATGAGGACCTGAAAATGAGGAGACATCTGGACACCTCATGATTGGGCCAACTGAACCGAGCCGCTCATGCCCTTTCCCGTACTCAGTTTCCATCACAAATCCTTTAGAAAGCCCCAGACTTCACGGTACCTTGTTTCTTGCTCTGCAGAAACTCTGTATCCTCCCTCCTTGCTCTGCCTCCCTCCCTGTGAAGCTCCTACCTATGAATCTATAATAAATTTACTCCTAAATTTACCCTATGTGGGGGCTGGAGAGATGGCACTCACTTGAGTGCTCTTCCTGAGGTCCTGAGTTCAATTCCCAGCAACCATATGGTGGCTCACAACCATCAGTAATGGGATCTGAGCCCTCTTCTAATGTACATGAAGGCAGAGCACTTATATGCATAAAATACATGAATAAATAAATCTTTTTTTTTAAAGCGTTCCCTATGTGATCCATAAATTCATCAAAGTTTTCATGACAAAAACAAGAAAACCTCTAGCTCAGGGTGGCTTTGGTGGCTGTTGAGTTTTCTGGTGTCCTAGCCCCACCAACTCAACTTCACTGAGAGCCAAGAAAAGCTCCACAGCTCTTGAAGTTACCCCAATATTCCTCTTTCACTGAGATGCTCACATGCTCCTTCCCCTGAGCAGTAGTGGACACTGGCTATGCTCAGGTTCAGGGGCCTGCACTGGGGAGACATCTCAGATAGTCCAGGTGTGCCCAATGCAGGATGGCTGCCAAAAGGGTCTCAGAAATCCAGCTTCCTCGATGCAGGGCTATGGGTCCTGATCCTACTTCTTGGGAAAAACCTTGCTCGCTGGCCCACTATGGATTCAGACAACAGAGCCCTTCTGCTCTTCAGAAAAGCAGCAGTAGCTTCATGGCCACATATTTCTCAGGAAGCTCAGCATCCGTGTTTGACTGACAGCCAAACGTCCAAGAAGGAGACTTTTGACTCCATCTTGCTCTGCTCAGCTTATCTCACTATTTGCAGTGTCCTCATGGACCCTGTAGCTGTAGCATGGGTAAGAATTTCCTTCCTTCTCAAGGCTGTACCATGCCCTGCCCTACAGATGGGCCACACTTTAGGAAGATCCTGGGGATCCTGAAGGAAAGTGGGCAGGCTGAGATCTGGTTCTTGGGAGGCTCCCAAAAAGAAGAGAAAACTTTAGGAGCCTAAGACAGGAAATGTAACTCAGTAGGTAGTGTGCTTGCCTAGCATGCTTGAGTTCTGGGGTTCAATCCTGAGCCCTGAAATTTGGATAGGGTACTGCATGCCTGTGATCACAGCATGTGGGTGGTAGAGACAGGAGAATTATGATTTCAAGGCTTGACTGCACAGTGAATTGGAGGCTAGCCTGGGCTACAGGAGACCCTGGCTTTGTGCTTACACACCTTCCTTGCTGCAGCAAAAGTTATTGTTCTGGTTCCAACCCTGGTTGGCCATGTTCTTCCCAGGGACCCCAGAGCGCTGCCACAAGAAGCTGCACCAGAGTGACACAAGCCCATTCTTGCCAAAAATGTGAAGCTTAAGGGGATCCCAAAATCTACAGGAAATGCTGCAGGTGGAAGCACAGATGGCGGAGTACACATCCAAGGAGCCAGCAGATGTATCCTTGCCGTACTGACTTCCAGAGTGCTGGAGGCTGTTCTGTGCACAAGACCCGGGCCACAGAGTCCTAAAATGCACTGACTCAGGGGTCCAGAAGGGCTGAGATTCAACTTCCAGAAAGCCTCCAGGTCCTGGTGCTTGGGTAATAGAGAACCCCATGGTTTCCAGGAGAGCTGGTGAGACTATTACCTTTAGGGAGTTCTAGACATGGAAAGAAAAGGAAAGGCCTCTTGCAAAGATGTTTGCAAGACACAATAACCAAAGCCAGGTGTGTGGCCCTGGGGAAATTAACTCACCACAAAAAAAGCACTCATGAGACAAGTGGGGAATTATTGGAATTATTCATTATTTGGAAGTCATTGCTAATGTCAGGTATGACCATGGATGGCCATGGGGGTCTGGAAGAAACTCTAGCTCTTTCCAGAAGAATACCTGAGGTAGAAGGGGCGAACTGGCACAAAGTCCAGGCTTTACTCTAAAATACGAGGTTGAGGAGCAGGAAAAACAGGACAGCGGCTGCAAGTCCAGCCCTGACTGTGGAGTGTACACCGTGACCGTGTGAGGCTTCACTGTGCTGTTGACCTGTGGGACTAAGGTTAGGGCTGTACCATGTAGGATGTATGCAACAGGCCTCTGCAGTGCCACCTCATTTGGATGTCTTTACCTGAGGCCACTGTAAAGAGTCCCTAGGGAAACAGAACTAAAGGGAGACGACAGATAGCTAAGTGGGTAGACAGACAGACAGACAGACAGTCTTAGTTTCATTTCTATCACTGTGATAAAATACCCTGACAAATGCAACTTTGGGGAGAAAGGGCTTATTTTATTTTACTTTTTATTTTTTGAGACAGGATCTCACTGTGTAGCCCAGGCTGGCCTGGAACTCACTATGTAGACCAGGTTGGCCCCCAACTCAGAGATCTGCCTGCCTCTGCTTCCTGAGTGTTGGGATTAAAGGTGTGTGCCAACACACTCAGCTATTTTATTGTGAGATTTCTTTTTATTTGTGTGGGTATGTGTTTGCATTCCACTTGTGTTCAGATGCCCACAAGAGGGCATCTGATCCCCTGCACCTGGAGTTACAGGTGGTTATGTGCCACCCAATGTCGGTGCTGGGAATCAAATTCAGGTCCTGTGGAAAAGCAACAAACTTCTTTAACTGCTGAGCCCTCTCTCCAGCTCAAGGCAACCTATAAAAGGAAGTATTTAATGAGGGGCTTGCTTACAGTTTTAGTGTTAGTCCGTGACTATGGTGGCAGGAAGTATGGCCGCAGGCAGGTAGGCATGGCCCTAGAACAGTAGCTAATCACTTATATCTTGTCCTCAGATTGGAGGCAAAGAGGCAGTGGCTGGGCCTGGTGTGAACTTTTAAAACCTCAAAGCCCACCCCCAATGACACGCCTCCTCCAACAAGGCCACACCTCCTAATCCGTCCCAAAACAGTTCCACCAACCAGGGACCAAACATTCAAATAGATGAGCCTATGGGGGCCATTCTCATTCACACAACCACAGCCTTAGTAAGGGTTTAAATAAGTATCTAACCAGCTGCAGATAATTATAAAATAAGATACGTGGTTAGGGGAAGAGTACTCGCCTGAAGTTAGAGAGGCCCCAGGTTTCATCCTTAGCCTTGCAAAGAAGGAATAGCAGATCTCACTGGGCCACATGATACTGATCATACACCCTCAGCTACGACTGTGAATGGCCTTCAGACCGAGGCTCCCTGAATGAAGTAAAGGGAATCCAGGGGTCACAGTGATTTCCGCAGCCAGCAAAGTGACAATCTGAAGAAGGCAAGAAGGCAGTTCAGCTCAATACAGTGAAGTAGCCGGTGTTGGCTCAAACTTCAGGAGTCTGACCCAGAATGGTTTATTTTAGGCATATTTAAGCACAGCACAATTTGGTGAAAACTTTTCTGCTGATAATTAAATCATTCCCATGTATACAATAAAGCATACACATATAAATCTCTTTGAAGAATAAAGCAAGCTAAATGAAGATCAGACATGACTACATCAAAATTCTTTGTAAAGTACTTGTGACACCTTCCATAAAGACGAGTTCCATAGATTGACTAAGAAAGGCAGGCTTATAGTAAGGGTTTTGGGGAGGGTCTGGTGTGGTCTCTGGATACACAGATAGTGCAAAGGTCCCCAGGCTAGAATGCACATCTGATCCCAGCCTTCTGGGGGGACAGCAGGTATCACAATCCTCTTGAAGAACAACCCTGTGTGCTAACTAACATTCCAGGTTCCCTCGGGGCTTATCTGTGGGCACAAGGACCTCCAGGCCTCCTACAAGGGAAGAGAACCTTCCATCTTATTCTTGAATGCCCACTGGGTAGTAAGATTTCACAGCATTTTAGAGACCATGCGACTCGGTGGGGCTCCATGTCACAGAATCACAGAGCTGGGGTTTGAGAAGGGACTTCAAGGAGCCCAACCTTATCATCAAGTCCTTCAGGTAGTCCAATGGACGAGGAGCCGAGGCAGGATCTGAGGAAACAAGTCCCTAGAATCTTGCAGCTTTAACACCCTTCCTCACAGTGCCCCACCCGACTTAAGATGAGCCACACCTGCCAAAGGAGGGACACTTGCTGTCCCCACAGCACAGGTGGGAAAGCTGACCTTAAGATATTAAGTCTCAGCCAGGCTGCAGTGGCACACACCTTTAACCCCAACACTCTGAAGGCAGAGGCAGGCAGATCTCTGTGAGTTCAAGGCCAGCCTGGTCTCCAGAGCTAGTTCCAGGACAGCTAGAGCCACACAAGAGAAATTTTGTGTTTGTCTCAAAAAACGAAACACAACAAACAAGCAAAAAAGATACTAATTCTCTTGACCAAAGGACTTCCTGTGGTGGCCCTTGCAATGAGCCAAGATCCAAAGAGTCCCAGACACAAGTCTTAAGTCACGTTAACAACCCTACTTCATATGGATATCCAGGCACATCTTCACGCATTTTCTATTGCTGTAACAGACTACTTGAGACTGAGTAACTTATAAAGGACAGAGATTTATTTGGCTCAAGGTTCTAAAGGATGAGAAATCCAAGAGCGTGGTTTTGGCACCTGACAAAGGCCTTGGTGTCACATCATGCCACAGCAGGGCATAAAGCAGAAGGTCGGGGAAAGGGAAAAAGAAATGTTGTGGGAATATTACTTTAACTAGGCAAAGATGTGTTACATTTGTTTATGCTTCATTTAGTTATGTAAAGATGTTTTGCTGTTTCACCTTGCTGCATAAGGGTACCTGATTGCTCTAATAAAAAGCTGAGCGGCCAATAGCTAGGCAGTAAAGGGACAGGCAGGGCTGGTGGGCAGAGAGAATAAGCAGGAGGAGGAATCTCAGCTTGAGAGGAGAAGAGAATGAGGAGAACGAGGGAGAAAGAGTGGGAGATGCCCAGTGCCAGCCAGGCAGCCACCAGACAGACAGACACAGAGAAGGACATACAGAATGAAAGAAAGGTAAAAAGCCCTGAGGCAAAACACAGATGAAGAGAAACAGGTTAATTTAAGTTATAAGAGCTAGTGGGACAAGCATAAGATAAGACTGAGCATTCATAACTAACAAGAAGTCTCCGTGTCATGATTTGGGGGCTGGTGGTCCGAGACAGGCTGTTACAGAGAAGAAGCATGAGACAGACAAAGACAGCTTTACCAGGACCCTGCTCCTACCACCACCAACCATATCAGCATTCCTCTGGCCACCAAAGCAGAGCTCTCCTGGTTCACACCTTGGAAATGCCCCACCTCTCCACACGGTGGCACTGGGAACCAGGTTTCCCACATGAGCTTTGCCTGTGCAGGCTGCAGCAACTGGTTAACCTGCGCTTGTGGGAAGTGGGTAGACCCAGCAGAAACCCACCAGCCATGGTTGCTTTATACCCAGTCAGCCAAACCAAAACCTTTTCCGCTCTTACCCATGGCCTCTGCCTCCAGCCCAGCCAAAACTCCCCGGAGTGTCCTTCCTTAGTGTCCACTAGTCTGCCACCAGGCTCCTCCTGGTTCTAGATTCTTCTCTCCCAGAATCACCCCACCCATCTCCTCCCCAGCATCTTGAGCTCCACTTTTTCTTTTTCTTTTTTTCAAAGATTTATTTCTTTATTATGTATAGTGTTCTGTCTGCATGTATGCCTGTGGGCCAGAAGAGGGCACCAGATCTCATTACAGAGTTGTGAGTCACCATGTGGTTGCTGGGAATTGAACTCAGGACCTCTAGAAGAGCAGCTAGTGCTCTCAACCTCTGAGCCATCACTCCAGTCCCTAGCTCCACTTTTTCCAAGCACTAGTATTGAGACATGGCTGATATACCATCAACTCCAGCCTTTAAAAGTAAGTGGTGCATCACGTTCAGAGTGGAACAGAGTCATACACCCCTCCCCTACTACCAGTTCCAGGGCATTCTCAGGATTTACTTGATTATTTGTTTTTTGGGGGGATTTTGCTTGTTCGTTTGTTTTGAGACAGGGTTTCATTATGTGCCGCAGGATAACTCACTATGTAGCCCAAGATGACCCTGAACTTGTGGCAACCATCTTTTCTCACATTTTGAGTCCTAGCATTATAGGTGTGAGTCACCACACCCAGCAAGTCCCAGGATGTTTTTTCATTACCCCAAAAGGAACCCACACCCATGATCAACCATCCCCTGCTGTCCTTCCCCAGCCCTGGGCAGCCTCACATCTGTCTGGGTGCGCTCTCTCTCTCTCTCTCTCTCTCTCTCTCTCTCTCTCTCTCTCTCTCACACACACACACACACACACACACACACACACACACACACACTCACACACACAGATACTCACAAAAGTAAAGAAATAAACTTAAAACTTAAACCTGGGAGGCAAGATGGCTGGCCTGAGGAATGAAATTCTGTGTGCCTAGAAACATTTTAGAAGCGATTTCTCCTCACAATATCTTGTTCAAATCACCCAATAAGGATCATGGCGTCAGCAGTCAAATGGGTGACATCAAACAGAACTATCTGGAAACATTTATTTCCAATCCAAAATGGAGCTTTATCTAGTGTCTGTCATAAGTCTACATATTCTTCTCTTCCAGAGGACTACAACTGCAAGGTAGAGCTGGCTTTGACAGCCGACAGCAGGACCATAGTGTGCTACCACCCTTCTGTGGACATCCCCTACGAACACACCAAACCTATCCCTCAACCAGATATTTTGCATAATAGTGAAGAAAACATACGAACAAGTGCTGAAAACCAAATTAGAAGAAAAAAAGCAAACAACTTGAGCAAGGCCCCATGATAGAGCAGCTCAGCAAGGTGTTCTTCACCACAAAGCATCGCTGGTACCCGCACGGACAGTATCACAGGTGCCGTAAGAAACGGGATTCCCCCAAAGACAGGTGACAGCTCTCGATTTTCCGAGTATCGAGGAAATTTTGCTTTTGTCTTATTTGCCAGCTGAGAAAATGCAAATGGTGTATTCATTAAGATGTTATGTAAGAAAATAATAAAAATACCCTTTCATGGACAAAAAATAAATAAAAATAAAATAAAACTTAAACCTGAAGAAAACAAACAATCTAGCTTAAAAAATGGCCATGCAACTAAGTGGAATCGTCGCAAATAGTAGCAAACAAGCAAACACTTTTTTGTTTTGTTTTTTGTTTGTTTGTTTGCTTTTGTTTTGTTTTGTGTTTTTTTTTTTAGGACGGGGTTTCTCTGTGTAGCTTTGGTGCCTTTCCTGGAACTCACTCTGTAGCCCAGGCTGGCCTCAAACTCACAGAGATCTGCCTGTCTCTGCCTCCCGAGTGCTGGGATTAAAGGCGTGCGCCACCACTGCCTAGAAGGAAACACTTTTTAAGATTATTTTTCAGGCCTGGAGAGACGACTCAGCATTTGAAAGAACTTGCTGCTGTTCCAGAGGACCCAAATTCAGTTCCCAGCACTTATATGGTGGCTCACAAATACCCTGCAACTCTAGTTCCAAAGGTCCTGTTGGCCTCTTCTGGCCTCTTTGGGCATCAGGTATGCAAGTGGTACACAGACATGCATGCATACAAGACATCCATAAACATAAAATTTTTTAAAAATTAATTTTTTACAAAACCAGTTTTAAAAAAAATCAAGTCTGTGGGACACTACATAAAACCCTAACTGGTAAATAGGGAAAGAGATTTGTAAGAAAGGAGAGCAGCCAAGGGTGGGGGACAGTCTCCAGAATGCATCATATACATGGATGTAATTGTTAGTGATTGACATTTATTACTAAGAAAAGGAATAATGTCGTGGTGTTGGCAACCTGCCCAGCAAATGCTAATTGTGCTGCAATTCCTGAGTCTCTGCTGGCAAGAGGCTTTGGAAAAACTCTTGAATGAGAGGCTTCTTTTCATTCTCATATCTGCATGGTCTTCCGCACCTTCTATGCTGCCCCAGGAAGGCTGAATTCCAAGACAGTCTGGTTGATTCACCAACCTCAGGATAAACAACAAATATAAAAAAAAAAAATCATAGATCAGATTTCAATTTTCAGTTAAACTCTTCAGTGGTGCCCCCTTCAGGATGGCCTTAGAATAACATCATTCTCCAAGTTACAGACCACCTGATCCTACCAGGGACCTTCCCCAAATTCACCCCAAATTTACAGGCCTGCTCTCTGCATCTTTTAAGCATCAACTCACACATCAGCAGGACTTAGGATCTCTCTCACTGGCTGTCTTTCTTCCCTGGCCATAGTTGGCCCTCAAGCCAGACCCTGCAGTCCTGGAATCCTCAGTGCCTGAAGTCCTAGGGTTTCTGGGAAGTGCTCCTAAGTGTACAAGGAAGGAGTAAAGGACAGACAAGCTGGAAGCCACCAAGATCTGACTGATGCTTTCCTTTCTAAAGTGTTGACTTCTGAAAAATTTCCTGGTGAGGACACTATTAGTGTGGTAGGTAAACTGACATTGATTTGGGGCTTTTCTTTTCTTTTTTTTTTTTTTTTTTTTTTTTTTTTTTTGAGCTGAGGATTGAACCCAGGGCCTTAGCGCTCTACCACTGAGCTAAATCCCCAACCCTGGAGCTTTTCTCCAATTCTATTATTAATTAGTTTGTGTGTTTGTGTGTACTTCACCTGCACATGCACCGTGTGTGTGCAGTACCCAAGTAGATCAGAAGAGGGCATTGGATTTGCTGGAACTAGAGTTACAGATGGTTGTGAGCTGCCATGTGGGTGCTGAGAATCTAACTCTGGTCTTCTAGAAGAGCAACTAGAACTCTTAATAGCTGAGCCATCGCTCCAGCACCAGCTTGTTACCAATTCTAAGTCATCAGAGCACGTCTTGCTCACACAGGGGAAGGTGATCCTCCCTTCTCGTCTGCAAGTCGACAGTGTCACGGAGTTGTATGTATTACCAGCACACACACCTCACCTTCAGCCCTTCTCCTTTAACATGGGAAAGGGCACACTCTGTGGAAGCAACTCCAGCCAGCAAAAATAGCACAGGACACCAAGTCATCTGGGGGAGGGAGGTCCTATGAGGATGTCATTCCTATTCAGGTGACCTGGCAGCTGCCCAGCGTGCATTCATTCACCTGCCCCGGCAGCTCTTTCATGCCGGCTCCCAGCAGTCTCGGGAACTGCCAGCTCCTGATTTGATTCTCCCTGTGTCCTCCAGGAAGGCTGAAACAGCAATTGCCAAGAGATGCTGTGGCTCAGGCAGGATTCTGCCACAGCCCTACCTACCATCATTACAATAATGAAACTGGTATTCAATTGAGTCTGAAAAGCCTTGCAGCTGGGTGGTCAGTGTGCACTCAGCTGGGTATCCTACAAGGCACAGATAGGCTCTCACATGGCACAGGCTGGCCAGGCACTTTACACAGCAGCTGGGGTTCCAAGACAGGAAGAACCCAGTCCTGTGAAACCTAGGCTCAGACTGGCACCAAAGTCACTCTGTCACATTTCTCTGCAGAAGCAATTCTGGATATGCCAAACTCAAGGAGGGGAAAGCAGGTCACTTTTTAAGGAAATTGTAACACCTAATTTTGTCATTTTTATTTTATGTTTGTGTGTGTGCCTGCATTAGGTGAGTATGTATGCAGTACCCAAGGAGACCAGGAGAGGGCACTCGAACTAGGGTTACAGATAACTGTGAACTGCCCTACTGCTGAACTGTCTCGCTAACTCAAAGAGGATACATCTTGATACAAATAGTTACAAAGTCTCATTTGCAAGGGTCATGGAAATAGAGGATTAAAGATATTCTTTCAGAAAACATTGAAACAAACTGTCCAGTGCAGAATGAAAACTAAGAACAAATAGTATCTATTTCATGACCCCTATCAGGTCCTGGGCTAGGATTCCAAATCAAATACACTGAAATTTTTGCAACTAAATTCCTCTCACTAGGTGAGATAAACAGCACAGGGACTGTGTTATACCTGGCTTCCAGGTGACTACCTAAATAGCAACAAAGTGACTTGATAAATTATAAGGTAACCACACACTGTAACTTTTCTAATATTGAGTCCTGGGAAAGCTTTGGACATAGGTGGG
>CABHPQ010144804.1:0-47106 GCA_902168405.1 Peromyscus aztecus
AGAAGGGAAGTCCGGGGCAGGATGGGAGCTGGGGGCCGGTCTCTAAGTCTCCCAGGATCTACTTTTTGTGTGCTTTATATATGATATACATACCCAACCAATATTTGTTGAATAAATGAATGAATTTCAAACATAGATGTTATCTTGTTTGTTTTATGACTTCAGAAACATAATTTTTGTGATGTTCAAATGATCTGTTATTTATGCAAACAAGAGGCTAATTGCTTCATTTACATTTTTAGTGGAGGGTGGAGATCTTGTCAGTATGTATTAGTCAGGATTCTCTAGAATCACATAACTTATAGAATGAATCCCTATCTACCTATTTATCTATCATCTACCATGATAAAGTTAGGTGGGAAAGCCAAACTGAGAATGATGAGATGAGGAAGGGCAGAGTCTGGAGAAAAACCAGAATAAGAGAATGCTGGGAGGAAGAAAGGTGGAGTCAGGGGTGATGCCAGCCAGCCACCAAGGAAGCAGGATGTGTAGAAAATGAGGTGACAAGCCATGAGTCATGTGGTGAAACATAGATAAGAAATGTGGTTAATTTAAGTGTAAGAGTTAGCTAGTAACAAGCCTGAGCTATCAGCTGAACATTGTGGTGGTATTGTGTTCCCCAAAATATTGTGCACCCTAATAAACTTATCTGGGGTCAAAGAACAGAACAGCCACTAGATACAGAGGCTAGAAAATGGTGGCACTCACACCTTTAATCCTAGCATTCCAGAGGCAGAAATCCCTCTGGATCTCTGTGACTTCAAGGCCACATTGGAAACAGCCAGGCAAGGTGACACACACCTTTAATCCCAAGAAGTGAGCCTTTAATCCCAGGGAGTGATGGCAGAAAGCAGAAAGATATATAAGGCATGCAAACCAGAAACTAGAAGCTTTTAACTGGTTAAGCTTTTAGGCTTTGAGCAATGGTTCAGCTGAGATTCATTCTGGATGAGGACTCAGAGTCTTCCAGTCTGAGGAAACAGGATCACCTGAGGAATTGGCAAGGTGAGGAAGCTGTGGCTTGTTCTGCTTTTCTGATCTTCCAGCATTCACCCCAATACCTGGCTCCAGGTTTTATTTTATTAATAAGAACTTTTAAGATTCCTGCTACAGAGCATTTATAAATATTATTAAGCTTCTGTGTCAGTTATTTGGGAACAAGTGGTCAAGACAGGAAAACTCCACCTACATGAACAGAGGAGAGGGAAAAAGAAAACACTTGAGCCAATCATATATTCTTTTTCTTAATAGCAAAGACAAACATTATCTGGATTCAGAGTCACAGGCTTCCTATTAACTTGTACTGACCACTCCTCAGCCACTAGTCCTAGTGCTAGTGCTAGGGGAATAACATAAAGGGACATTGGTGTTGATTTCCTGAGGCTGTGTAGGAATCCTTTCACCTAAGTCAGAAAACTATGCCAACAGAGTAAGTATGGACTTGATTAGGAAAAAAGTGTGGTGGGATAGAAATGGAAGATTATAATCGTGTAAACAGCTAGAAATGTCTACCACTCCTCTTTGAAAAACAAAAACACTGGGAGCTTACCATGCATCAGGTACTATAAACTTCACCTGTGCTCACTTACTCAAGCTGCCTACCAGCCCTGAAGCAGCCACTCCTGGGATTCTGATTTTACAGATGAGGGAAGAGAATGATTAGGTAATCCATGAAGCTTTGCAGTTAGCAAGGGAAGAGCTTAGAATCTACCTCTTGTACCATGGCCTTTGCTCCCGCATGCTGACTGCTTTTATCCTAAGAGCCCTACTTAAAACAAAGTATTTTCATGTTCCAAACTGGTTTTAATTTCTGAAGCATCTAATGGAATTTTTTTAATTTATTTTATTTTATTTTACAATATAATTCAACTTTACATATCAGACATGGATTCCCCCCTCCCCCCCCCCCCCCCCCCGTCCACCCCTCTCCCCCCCTTCCCGCCCATCCCCCATTTCCATCTCCTCGAGGGCAAAGACTCCCCCGAGGATTGAGATCAGCCTGGTGGACTCAGCCCAGGCAGGTCTAGTCCCCTCCTCCCAGGCTGAGCCAAGCATCTCTGCTAAGCCCCAGGTTTCAAACAGCCAATTCTTGCACTGAGCACAGGACCCGGTCTAACTGCCTGGATGCCTCCCAAACAGATCAAGCCAATCAACTGTCTCACCCATTCAGAGGGCCTGATCCAGTTGGGGGCCCCTCAGCCATTGGTTCACAGTTCATGTGTTTCCATTCGTTTGGCCACTCGTCCCTGTATTCCATCCATCCCTGGTCCCAACAACTCTTGCTCACATAAACCCTCCTCCTTCTCGCCAATTGGACTCCCAGAGCTCTGCCCGGGGCCTGACCATGGATATCTGCATCCAGTTCCCTCAGTCATTGGATGGGGTTTCTAGCACGACAATTAGGGTGTTTGGCCATCCTATCACCAGGGTAGGTCAGTTCGGGGCTATTTCTCGACTATTGCCAGCAGTCTATTGTGGGGGCATCTTTGTGGATTTCTGTGGGCCTCTCTAGCACTTTGCTTCCTCCTATTCTCATATGGTCTTCATTTACCATGAACATTCCTTGTGTTCCCTCTCTGTTCTTGATCCAGTTGGGATCTCCCGCTCCCCCAAGTTCTCTTTCCCTTGCCCCTCGCCCCTCATTACCCCCACTCACGTCCAGACTGTTCATGTAGATCTCATCCATTTCTCCATCATTGGGCAATCCCCATGTCTTTCTTGGGGTCCTGTTTCCAGGTAGCCTCCCTGGTGTTGTGAGTAGCCGTCCAGTCATCCTTGTTCCACAACTAGTATTCTCCTATGAGTGGGTACATACCATGTTTGTCTTTCTGAGTCTGGGTTACCTCACTCAGGAGGATTTTTTCTAGATCCATCCATTTGCCTGCAAACCTCATGATGTCATTGTTTTTCTCTGCTGAGTAGTATTCCGTTGTGTATATGTACCACAGTTTATTTATCCATTCTTCGGTTGAAGGGCATCTAGGTTGTTTCCATGTTCCGGCTATTACAAATAATGCTGATATGAACATAGCTGAGCAAGTGCCCTTGTGGTATGATTGAGCATTCTTTGGGTATACGCCCAAGAGTGGTATAGCTGGATCTTGGGGGAGATTGATTCCCAATTTTCTAAGAAAGTGCCATATTGATTTCCTTGGCTGAAAGGCATTGCTCAACATCCCTAATCATCAGGGAAATGCAAATCAAAACAACTCTGAGATACCACCTTACGCCAGTCAGAATGGCTAAGATCAAAAACACTGAAGACACCTTGTGTTGGAGAGGATGTGGAGCTAGGGGAACTCTCCTCCACTGCTGGTGAGAATGCAAGCTTGTACAGCCACTTTGGAAAACTAATGGAGATTTTTAATGAATGTTTTTCTTAGCTCAAAGTGTTGAAGACTGCCCCTCCTAGCATTGCTCTATTGATTTAAATTGACTTCTACAAACCTTTATAGGTTGCCTATCACATGCTAGAAACCATAATGTCTGATCTGGATAATAAAATTACTCTAGACAAGGACATAGGCTCATAAACAAATAACTATAATTATGACATGATAAATGTTGTCATAAAAATATCTACAGTAACATAGTACCAGGCTGGCAGATTAGCCTAAGGCTAACTATGTGAGTCTGGGGACAGTCTGCTAGAGGTAATAACTGAATTGCGATTTCAAAGAATAAATATATGAAGCCCATTGGAATCACCAAAGATCACCAAGTATTGAAATAGAAATTTGAAAAATCCAAAGTTTTAACAGGTTTAGACAGCTACTTTTATAAAATATGTTTTATTTTGTTTATAACATTTTTTCACTGTTACTGGCAAGATCTGGCATGTTTTCCTATAAAGAACATTTTTCTTTTTAGGAAAATTATGTAAACATCACCATCAGTGCATCCAAATGGTTGTAAAACCTTTTTCTCTACCCTGGAAGTTTAAAATTCTTACCTTTCAGTGAAAAACATGTACTTTGGTGATGAACTTTTAATTCTTCTTCTCAGGAAGACTATGAAGCACCAGGACATGCAGTTTAACCATGCAGCTCTTGCATTTATGGGGCAGTAAGGTAAGGCTCTTGGCTCAGGTCTAAACCAATCAAAGAAGTCAATCTTTGGCCTTAATTATTGGCTTACATAAAAATAGACTGATAAGATAGGGGTAAAATCATTGACAACTTCTGGAGAAGGAATCATTCCATTATTTTGAATGAGTTTCTTCTTCAAACATCGGACCTCTCTCTAGTTTTTTTTTTTTTTTAGCTCAATTTTACAACTCAAAGTTGGAACTTGTCAGGACATTGTTATGGCCAACAATGTAGAATTGCTGAATCAAGTGTTCACTGCACCATAAATTTCCTATTAAACAAATAATTTCCCCAGTAATTTAGGTGTGCATTTCATTGAATATATGAAATATAGTATAATGTTCAGAGAAAATAGATAATGAATAATGATACTGAGAATTTACAAACAAACACATCACTACATTTGTATTCTAAACTAGTTAAAAGAGCAGCAAAACCTCAAATTTAAGAAATAGTCCCACAGAAACTGGACAATTAGTAAATATAAGAAACTAATAATGTTAGGGTGGCAAGCTGGAATAGTGGGGTGAGGTGTTTGCCATGAAATCCAATGATCTGTGTTCAATTCCTGGAACCCACGTGGTATAAGAACCCATTCCTGCAAGTTGTCTTCTGGCTTCCACATATGCACCCTGGAATATAAAATATGTATGCATACACATATACATACACACACATGCACACACACACACACACACACACACACACACACACACACACACAGAAATGAAGAAAAAAAAAAGAAAAAGAGACTGCTGTTGATTGTCCAAAAAGCACTTTTAAACTTGAAGCACTGTGCGAAGTCCAATTTAAAAATTATCTAGAACTATCCTTTACACAGCCAACAATAATACTGAAATCAAAATTGGTAATGACTATTTCAGTAGACTACCAAACCTCCTCCTGGCTTAAAAGACCACATTTCCATGTTCACATATTTACATGCATATACTTGTATGTAAAATATGATACTATTCATTAATTAGTGGTTAGTCAATTTTATCATTGTGAGAACCTGATGGGAATATAGTCACACGAATCTAAACCCCTGTGATATGGCCTTCCATGCATAAAATAATTTGTTATTGTTTCACAAAAAAAAATGTTTAGATGTGTCAGGGCAGGCTCCAAGATGCTACAGCATGTCTGGAGATTGGCAGCCAAGACTACAATGTTGATTCTCTCCTTTTGCCTTTACATGAGTTCCAGAGACTGAATGAACCCAGGTTGCCAGGTATGCATTGAGAGTGTCTTTATCTTCTGAGCTCTATTACTGACCCCATGTAACAGCTTTTTAACCTGTTGATCACAATCTTACAATGGGTTTTATAACTGGATGTGGGGTTTGCAAAATATTCTGCCCCAGCAGAAGTCTTCTGCATGGACAGTGCCTAACAATTCTAAATCAAATGTGTCATGAAACAAGCGATTACGGCAGCACTCAACCGTGTTGCATTGCATAGCTTCCCTCCAGCCCTGATTCTGAACACAATATCCACATGTGTAAATGCATGTTGTCCTGCTACACAATGCCCGTCCACCCTGCCTCGTCTCTGACTGTAGATGAGTGCCTGCCATGCATTGCTATGCTCTTGTTGCTCTTACAGAAAATGATCATTTTAATGTGTTCTTACTGTCATTCCTCAGCATGAAGTAACAAATTAATATGTCTTTGGATTGTGTTATGTTAGAATGTCTTATTTTAAAAACTGCTGTTTGAGTTGTTGACTTGAGTTTTAAAAAAGTCAATAATAAGCAAATCAAGGATTTCTAACAACTTCTGAAACAGCTCCAAACATACTTCTGCCATTTCGTACTGCATAGTTATACAGAGAAGTATTCTCAGCCTGGATGCTGAAAAAATCAACTGATCAACTCTGAAAAACATTAAGTATTTTAAGTATTTAAAGTATTTAATCACATCAAAGTCACTAGTATGAAAATGTATTTCATCGTTAAGAAATGGCAAAATTTTGTATAATATATATGTACCAAATAATTATCTTACAAAAAAATTCTTCATAACTTAATATCACTATTTTGATATTCATATTTATTTTGTATTTATATACTTGGGGGTACATAAAAGAACAGACCACAGAACAGATCACTAATGGAAGAAATATAAGACCTGATATACATTATATGAATTAGCTTTAATATTATATGTAGCATTTATATGTATAACATAAATGTATATAATATTATATATATAGTGTGTATGTAGAATATGTGTGTGTCTGTGTTTGTTTATAGGGGGTCAGTGTGTATGTTTCTGTGAATGTGTTTATGTCTGTATTTCTGTGTGTGTGTGTTTGTGTGTGTGTGTGTATGTGCATGCTTGTGCATTTACATGGAAATGTGTGTAAATACTTACTGTTTCTGGGGCATGATGAAGTAAACAAAGAGTAAGTCAAGCATGAAAGAACTAGTGTAATCAGCTGACATAAAAATCAGTTGTGAATGGCCACTGAAACCTTAACACATCACATCATTTTAAAGACTTATATTTTACACTATTAACACTATGCACACAAGTATTATGTTACTATGACATAACGGTTAGAATGTAACAAGAAATAAGATTTTTCAAATGTATTGTACATCTTATGGGACCATTGTCATATCTACAGTACAACAATGACCACTATGTCATTATGCAAAGTATAAATTTTCTCTCTCCTCTCTCCCTCCCTCCCTCCCTCCCTCCATCCCTCCCTCCCTCCCTCCCTCCCTCCTTCTCTCCCCTACCCCCGTGTATGTGTGTGCACATGTGTGTGCATGTGCATGTGCATGCATGTGTGTGTGCATATGTGTGCGTGTGTGTAGTCTGAGCTGATTCCCTTTACAAGAGTACTACAAATTGTCCATGTAGTGAAAACATATCTTGTCATAATTCTGAAGGCCATAATTCTAAGATGAAAGTATCATAGGTTGGTTGGTTGTTTTTTCCTGTGGAAATATATGGCAGGCAGCTGGTTTCCTGCCTCCTCACATTGACTTTTCTTTGTACATGTACAGTGAGAAGAACAATTTCTGGTATTTGTTTCCATTCTTTAAAAGACACTACTTCCTTCAATAGGGCCTCATCCATATGATCTCATTTTGTCCCCATGAAATCAGTAAAGGCTCCATCACTAAATAGAGTCATATTGGGAGTTAGATTCTCAACAATTAAAGTTTTTTGGATGCCATTCAGTTCATACATGCATATGTACCTATGTATGTGTTTTTATTTCCATGGTTAACCCTCAGTAATTGTGTGACCTTTAAATGAAACGCCAAAAAGGGTGAGGGAATCTGGGAACATATATTCTTCCTTTTGTTCCTTTTCTCTACCCCACCTCCACTCCACAATCACACTGGAAAATAATTCAAAAGCTCTTCATAGGCAAAAGTTATTATAGACAGAGATTCCCAATACAGCAAGGAAAAGTAAAAGACCACATTTAAATCTTAATTTTAAATAAAAACAATCATTTCAAAGGATAATACTCACAGAGTATTTAGTGTTTATCTGATATTCACATATAATACAGTCCTACAAATGGAAAGCCTAATCATGTTTTTGTTTTGTTTTATTTTGTTTTACATTAGCTTTTGGTAAGCATGATTTTTATCTTGCATAAAACTCCTGTTCTGTGTCCTGTCTGACTTCAGTTGAGTCTGTTGCTGATTACAAAGCATTACATTCTCATATCATGTTTATTTTTACTCAATGTAAAGTGATGTTTTGGAATGGCTTCAGATGGATGGCTATACGACAGGATATGAACACCGTGTGTGAGACAAGACATACGCTCTGCTTTTAATAAGAACCACTTTACAGAAACTCATGGCCACTGCATATGCTCAGTGATGCGACTTCATGCTGCAGCTATATGGGCAATGGCAGCTGATATCCTTTCATTGTTAAGGTTTAGTATTGACTGTGGTATAACTGAATGGCATTATATATACATACACACAGATATATATGTATATATATGTGAGTTGAATGTATATAAGCATATATATACATATATACATACACACATATATGTATATAAAATGCTAGTCCTTGCTACCTCAGAATGTAGTCTGGTTTTGAAACAAATCTTTATAGATGTGATTGAGTTACTCTAAAATGAGGTCATACTAGAGTGGAGTGAATCCCTAATCTAATGTAACTGGTATCTGTGTTAAGAAGGCAGCAATGTGAAGACAGATACAAGAAGAAGTCACACAGGAGCAAAAGAAATGACTGCAACTTAGGTAGTCATGATCAAAAGAAAAAAAATGCCAAAGACTACTTGAGAAGAGAGGACACAGGAAGGCTCAATTTTCTTTCAGAAGGTACAGCCATAGTCACATATTTTGGTGGGATGTCTAGCTTTTAGAAGCAGAAAATAATTAGTTTCTGTTATGTAAAGCTTTGCAAGTTGTAGTTCTTCATAGTTGCAGGCCTCCCTAGGAAATTAGTAGGGATTGCTCTCCTCACTTACTTTCACTCTCATAAAGACAACAGTAGAGACGCCACGGTTTCATAGACAATCACTGCATCAGGGATGTTGGGTTTACCAAGAAAGTGAAGGAAAGGTGCTGTTTACATTTCAATTTTTAGATAAACTGATATTTAGTTTTCTTTGGGTCTGCTTTCAATAGTTGGAAAGAACATCACTACTTGAGAGAGAACCCAATCCTAAGGAACACCCTAACTTTCAATACCTCAGAACTTCTTAAGAAAACCATCAGAATAGAAAGAAAAAAGTCATTTACTTGATGGTACTCCTTATTTCATTTTACTGAAACATTCCAGTGAGAAGTGTAAGAAGCTTTTTATCGTCATATCAGATTTACATGGTAAAATTTAATGTACTTCTTGTCAGCTTTAAACACTGGAAATATCAATAAAATGTCAAATTATATTTGACTTCAAACCCAAGTGGTTATAAAAATGCAATACAAATTTACAATCATTTAGTCTTCCCTTTTTCTCACAATAAAACCCTGTTTTATTCTTTATGGGAAGCTAAAATTATTTTGCTCAAAGCTGGTAATTTATTAGGGCTTACATAAGATCTGAAATGTGTTTCCCTTAGAAATCAATGGTGAACTTGGAACTATGACCAAACTTTTTAATTATGGCTTTGAAGTAATGTAACTGTGGTTTTTTAATGCCTCATACATCTGCTTGAAGGGTTATATGAGTTTTTTCAAAGTTTTGGAAGCAATAAAATTAAATTTTTGGACAGTGAGCTAGCAAAGGGATACTGGTGATGCTGATTGGCATGTACAACATAATATCATAATGTGTTTTGTGATTTCACTCACACAATGAACATCTTGCCCAAAGTGTCAGTAGGTATGGCATCAAAGAAGCTTTGTTAGCCTTCTGTCCAAAACCTGTGGCTCCCCTCCCTTTTTTGAGTTCCTGATATTAAAATAATTCATTCCCTAGGATAAACGACCCATGGATTTGAAGCATATGCTGCTAACTGCTGTTTATGAGAATCTGAGCTTGTTTTTCAGACATGAAGCTTGGGGTCATGCCTATTTCAGTGAGCCAAAACTTCAGCCATGCCTCTAAAGGGACCACAGCTGATTGGTCACAGTCACCACAGGAAGTGGAAAGAGCAGAGTGGGGAATTTCAGTAGCAGAAGCCAGAGGGAGCTCGAGAGAGCAGGTAAGTAAGTCATCAGGCAGCTTTCATTCTGAGACCTGTCATTAGGCTCTTGTAGAAGGAGTTTCTGTAGGGTATTCAAATCTCTAAACCATAAACTACTAAGAATAAAGACCTGAAATTGATGCCAAAATCCCCCCTTTTACCCCTTCCTATCTTGCCTATATGTATCTTTTATTTCTTTTATTTTTATAATTATATAACATCATTTTGGTCCCTCAAGTATGAATGAAATTTCTCTTTATTCTCTTTCTCTAGAAAAGTAATGATGTAGGTTATTTGTTAATATTCTTTTTTCAATTAATGTGCTCTCTCTCTCTCTCTCTCTCTCTCTCTCTCTCTCCCTCTCTTTCCTATCTCTCTCTCTCTCTCTGTTTCTTTTTCCTTCCTTCTTCCCTCCTTATTTTTTTTAAATGTGTGTTTCTGGGAATCTACAATTAGTAGTTTTACAAACAGATCATATAATTAAAATAAACTTTGTATAAGTATGAGCTTGGTATGTGCTAAAAGTATATATAAGACAGATTTGAGATGGGAATTCATCAAACTATTTCAGCTGTGATCTTTAGTTGTAACAAATGATTTGAAGAGTCAAACATTGCAAAATCTTCCCCCTTCCTTCTCTCTTTCTCTCCTCCTCCTCATCAGTGTTGACTTCATGTCCTCACTCACCTTGAGCAACAGAGCCCTCCCACACTCTATTTTTGACCTCCTTCATGAAGAAGAGAAGGCATCAGGTGAGAGCTTTCTCTCCTTTTGTTGTGTTCTGGAATCTCCTGATCACATTTTGAAAAAAGAGCTTCAATTATCTGAAGCATCCCCTTTCTTTTAATGTTCACCAATTACTTTCTATCACTTGATAAGCTTTCCTATTCTTATATCTAGAACATACTGATTTTTTTTTTTGGTGGTAGGTATTTTAATTTCATTTCCTGCCCTGCCAAATGTCCACCTCCTGGTCTCTGGAAACCAAATACACTAGGATGTATAGCAAAAGGGATTTGAAGTTAAGAATGGAATTGCAATGCAAATCACCTCACCCTAAAGTAGGAAGATTATTCTGAGTTATTCAGTTAAGACAATGCTAACATGGGCTAAGAGAAACTGGATAAACCGCACAGTCTATAAAGTGCTTGGTGTGCAAGCATGAGGAATTGAGTTTGAGCTCCACTGCGCATATAAAAAGCTGGGCATAGTGTACAAGCTTATCATCTCAGCACAGGGGAAGCAGAAATAGGAGTACCCTGAGGCTTGCTGGTCTATTAGTCTAGACCAGTGATTCTCAACCTTCTTAAAGCTGTGACACTTTAGTACAGTTCTTCATGTTGTGGTGACGACTGCCCCCCCCCAACAAAATTATTTTCATTACTGCTTCATAATTGTAATTTTGCTACTGTTATGCATTGTAATGTAAATATCTAATATGCAAGATATCTGATACACAAACCCTGTGAAATGGTTGTCCAACCCCAAAAGGGTCATGAACCACAGGTTGCAAGCCATTGGTCCAGACAAATCAGCAAGCGCTAAGTTCATCAAGAGATCCTTTCTCAAAAAACAGGTGGAGATCAATTGAGGAAGACACTGTACAGAAATCTTTGGATTCTACACATGTGCAAATGTGTCTGCACACATATGCATCCTCTTATGAATACACACACACACAAAGTAAAAGACAGATAGAAGGTGATATGCCATAAGGATTCACCTCATATTCACTGGCTTTGAAGATGGAGGAAGGGAGCCATGAGCTCAGGGACATAGCAAGTGAGAAAGACAGAGAAACAAATCTTACAGATCTTTGGAGAAGCAATGCCTCCCTGAGGACACCTCAATTTTCCCTGAGAGATCTGTGTCTAATGTGTGACCTACAGAACTGTAGCATAATAAAATTGAGCTGCTTACACTTGCAGGAATTTATTAGTTTAAATTTGTGGCAATTTATCATGGCAGAAAGCCGAAAGCTAAACAACCATCAAATGAAGATAAGGACAAATTTAATTGAAATAATTCAAAAATACAGTAAAAATAAAATAAAATAAAATAAAAATCCCTGTTCATCACAATTCTACTGCTTGCTCTTCATGTAGCCCCGTCAATGATCAGTGTTCCCCTCACCTCTTCCTCAATCTTTCTCTCTCTTGTGGTTTGAATATAAGTTGTCACTATAGGCCCTTGTGTTTGAATACTTGGTCCCAGCTGGTGGCACTGTTAGAAAAATTTATAGAACCTTTTGGAGATGGAATCACACTGGAAGACAGGCTCTGGGGTTTTATAGCCTCATTTTCTGATATTTCTGTTTCCTTAATGTAGATGCAGTGTGGTCATCCAGCTTCTTGCTCACATGGCAGTGTCTTCCCTGCTTGTGGTCATGTCTTCATCAGCATGATGGACTCTAGCTCTCTGGAACTGTCAGCCCAAGTAAACCTTTCCTTCCTAAGTTGTTTTGGTCAGGGCATTTTATCACATGACTGTAGCATGAATCTTAAAAGTTCTTATTAATAAAATCAAACCTCAGCCAGGTATTGGGGTGAACACTGGAAGATCAGAGAGACAGAACGAGCCACAGCTAACCTCACCTGGCAAACTTCTCAGCTGGTCTTGCTTCCTCAGACTGGAAGCCTCTATGTCCTCATATCCGAATGACTCTCAGCTGAACTGCTGCTAGAAGCCTGAATGCTTAACCAGGCCAATGCTTCTCCAGGCCAAATGCCTCTCCAAGGCAAATGCCTCTCCAGGGCAAATGCCTCTCCAGGGCAAATGCCTCTAGTTTCTGGTCCTTACGCCTTATATACCTTTCTGTTTTCTACTGCCACTCCCTGGGATTGAAGGCTTGCTTTCTGAGATTAAAGGCGTGGGTCACCATGCTTGGGTGTATCCTTGAACACATGAATTTCTGCCTCCGGAATGCCAGAGGCGTATGCTACCACTGCCTAACCTCTATGTTTAATATTGTGGCTGTCCTGTTCTCTGACCCCAGATAAGTTTATTAAGGTACACAATATTTTGGGGAACACAATACCACCACACATGACTAATCCTCCTTCCCCCCAGACATGACTCAAAATCATTGCCAAGTGTTTTCGTCCATCAAAAATTATAACATTGAACTCAATACTTGCAGTTTTCTTTCTCCTTTGCCTTTATTTTGTGTCTCTCTGGCTTTTCCTAGTCTATGTAATGCTTTGTATGCACAACTCTGCTCACAGCTCAACTTTAGCCGGAGTTCAGCCATAAGAGCAGAAACCACAATAAATGCTTTGAACAAATGAAGCCTTAAACATTTATGTGGTTACACAGGTGATTAAAAGAATAAAGGAGCCATATAGAGGCAATCAAGGCAACTCAGAAATTTCTAATAACAGGAATCAGCTATCATTTGCTCAACATCCTTGTGGGCTTAAGTCATTGCCCACCCCCATCTTCTCTTCACACCATAAGGTAAATAAAAGCAAATAATTGATTATAAAGACTCTAGCATTTTCTCCCTGTCCTTATCCACAGGTCTTCCTGTTGGTAAATGGAACCATTATTCTCTCACTAGAATCTCACATGTGATCATTGGTGCTTTTCTTGATCTCATTTCATATCTTATCTAGTAAAATATATTCTCATTCTAAATTATCTCTTCTGAATCTTTACAGTCACAGCCCTGGAATAAACGAGCACCATTTTTTACTGTGCAGTAGGAAAAGAAAGGTTTTTCTATTCATATGCCCATATACTTTATCTAAAGTGTGAATCTAAAATATGTTCACCTGTTATCCAACAATCAATTTTGTTTAATATAGGCTACAAGGTGAACAAATTCTAATAGGACTTATAAGTCATTCATGGTCATGTCTTGTTCCTCACTGACACTTCAAATTTCGTTCATTCTTCATAACATAGCATAATTGCCTTTTTCAGATGGACCTCTTCTCTACTTCCATGCCCTCATCTTTCATCCTCAAGTGCTGATTCTACCTTCTCTGTAGCCTCACTCATGTGTAGTGGTTTCTGCTCTGCCCATGACCTTAAGCTATACAGCCCAGAAGGAGGCAGTGCTTTTTGCCTTTGTACGTGACCTCTTCAAAGGAAAGAGAGAGGAGTCACGTGTTTCCTTCTTCCTTCTTCCTGGCATGATTGAATGGCCAGGTGCATTCACTCCTGGACAGAAGAACAGAAGAGAGGACGACTTCAGCTGTTTACTCAGTTCTGTATTCATGAGTGTATTTCCTCAATTTATATCTTAATAAATCCCTGTTACCCATTAAATAGATTCATGTGGGTTGATCTTAATACTCATGCTGTTCTAGGACTTGGGGATTTACTTCTCTGATTGGTGCACTTTGGAGAGGCAATGTGATAGTTAAGACTGCCAACTTGACAGGATCCATAATTACCCAGGAAACAAGCCTCTATTCATGCATGTGGGGGTTTATCTCCATTAATTCAGAGTTACTGTAATAGGTAAATTGAGGTAGGAAGCCCCACTATGATAAACTGTACCCTAGAACTGTGAGCCAAAGGAATCTCTTCCTTCCCTCCTTAAGGTGGTGTGGCCAGAATATTTTGTCACAACAACTAGAAATTAATTAGTACAGATAGCCAGTATAGTTCAACCATTTTTTTTCTGCTGTCTTTCTGGGATTTGCCACTCTTGAGAGTTACCCAACTACTTTGCTACTCCACTGAAACTCTTAGCTAATTTTATCATCATTATTATTGTTATTGTGGTGATATATTGTGACTCTAAGAAAATTTACTTTAAGTTCAGAGAATAGAACAAGCCACTAGATTAAACACAGAGGCCAGATAGTCGTGGCACACACCTTTAATCCTAGCACTCAGGAGGGCAGATATCTGTCTGGATATCTGTGAGTTCAAAGCCACCCTGGACTACATGAGATTGACTCAGTCTAGGAAACAAACAGAGCCAGGCAGTGGTGGCACACACCTTTAATCCCAGCACTTGAGATCTCATGCTTTCGCTTGGGAAGCACACATGCCTTTAATCCTAGAAAGCAATATGACAGGGTGGAGAAAGGTATATAAGCCATGAAGAAACAGGAACTAGAGCCCTTTTGCCTGAGAAAGCCTTTTAGCCGAAAGACTTTCTCAACCTAACATAATATTAATATTATTAATAATATTATTAATTATAGTAGTAGCAGTGGTAAATACTATTTTGAAACCATCTTCACCTTTTGGCTTCTTCTCCTAGTTACATTTCTGTAGCTGAAGTTTTCTCCAGTCCTGCCTGGCCCATGGTCAGGACAAATCTCTCTCACCCACCAGTCCCACAGCCACTCAGACCCAACCAAGTAAACACAGAGACTTATATTGCTTACAAACTGTATGGCCATGGCAGGCTTCTTACTTACTGTTCTTATATCTTAAATTAACCCATTTCTATTAATCTATAAGTTGCCACATGGCTCATGGCTTACTGGTATCTTTACATGTTGCTTGTCATGGCGGGGGCTGGCAGCATCTCCTGACTCAGCCTTCCTGTTCCCAGAATTCTCTTCTCTGCTTGTCCCGCCTATACTTCCTGCCTGGCTACTGGCCAATCAGCATTTTATTTATACAGAGCAATATCCACAGCACATTTCATTTCAAGTACAGAAGAGAACAATTCTCATTTTGTGTCTTCCCTGTCTCTAAATGCATACCACTTTAGTTGAGTTAGTCTTTCATGGTTTGAACTCCCAAAGGTTTGCATAGACCCTTATCACCATCCCATTTCGTCTAATGATGCTTAATCTCACCTTGTGAGTTGCACCAATGAGTTACCTTCCTTATCTGCATAGCAGGTGCTGCAGTATCTTTCCTGTCACTGTGTCTTTCAGTGTCTTGAACATGAGGCAGTCAGAGCATGATTGTGACAGACTATGTGGAATAGTTACTAATTTTGCAGGAAGGATCAATGAGACCTCAAGAGGACCGCTTCTTCAGACAAAGAATATCTGAAAAGGACCTGTCAGTGCTGTGAGGGTGTAAAATTAAATTGACCAATAGGAAAAAAAAAAGACTATAAAAGCACTGTATTCTGAAAAGTTCACTTACACTGTGGTAACAATTAGTCTAAAAGAGAAAGCCAAAGATTTTTAAACATGAGATATGTGAAAACACATGAATCTTCGAAATTTGTTTTCTCCCACCTTATTTGCCAGGATTTGATTGACTGATCACAGTGCTTAGGATGGATGCAGCCAATCAATGAACACATTTAAGTCCCTTCAATGTGTAATAAGTATCATGAGTACTATCAAGCGTATAAGTCAGAATCAAATTTTCAGAGGTTTGTATGAGACTGTCCTCCATAGGCTCTGGCATCTGAATGATTGGTCTCCAGTTAGTGGTACTGTTTGGGGAGGCTTAGGAGGTGTGGCCTTGTTGGAATTGCTATGTTACTGGAGGCTGGATTGTGGAGTTTAAAAAACTAGTGCCATTTCCAGTTCTCTCTCTCTCTCTCTCTCTCTCTCTCTCTCTCTCTCTCTCTCTCTTTCTCTCTCTCTCCTTTCTGTTCATGGTTCAAGATGCAAGCAGTCACTCTCAGCTTCCAGCTCTAGTGACATGCTTGCATGCTACAATGTTTCCTTATCATGATTGTTATGAAATTTGACAATAAATTCATAATATTGATTCTTATTAAGCTGCATTATATACAGTTACAGATTATCTAAACATATGTCCATATAGCTAACTACATCATTATCTAAAGTCTATACACTTTAAAATATTTCCAACTGGCTTTCCAGTGCCAAATGATCAGCCCAACAAACATATACAAGTAATACTATCTGGACTAAGCAGGTGATACTTAGGAACATAACATATATATGTATATACATACACTGACAATTAGTGGAAAAAAAGACCAGAATTTGAAGGAGAGTGAGGAGCCATATATGGGAGAATTTGGAGGGATAAAGTAGAAGGAAGAAATGTTATTATATTATAGTCTCAAAACTAAAGTTTAAAAAAAATTTCTCAATCTTTAGATAATACTACTTTATTTTAATTACAAAGTGTCATACAGAGCACAACAGTAAATTCATCTAGTGTCTCCTTGGCTCTTCTTGGCATGACATTTCCGAGGTTTATTTCTGTTTTGATGGTTGTGATAGTTTCAGTTACTGCCCAAGTATCCCTTCTCTTCTCCCTTTTAAGAGGAACATAATGACAATTTGCTCAACCAACATGCTCAGTTGCTAGAAAACCTTGTAGCTAGGAGTGTTCATATGGTTTCTTAGTGGCCAATGTAATACAAACACAAAGCTCTGGTAGTGTGACAGTGTGGTGCAAAAGTCTTTAAAAAATCAAACTTGGCAGGATTGTATCTTTTTTGATTTTTTAGAATATATGATTTGAGCTCAGGAAATGAAAACAATGCTGAGATACATTAAACATTTTTTTAATTATAAGCTCTACTGTGTTTGTAATTCATATACACATTTGTTTATATTAACATATTTTGGTTACAACTTTATTGAGCAATGATTCACATATCACATTACTGATCTTTTTTTATAAAAATTTGTATTTTATTATTTTAAATTATGTATGTGTGTGCCTGTGTTTGGGTACAAACATTTCAGTACAGATGTCCATGCAATTCAGAAAAGGATATTGAATCCTAGAGTTGAAATCCCAGGGATTGTAAACTCTCTGACATGGGTATTTGTAATTAAGCTTTGATATTCTCCAAGAGCAGTCACAGTTCTCTGATTCACTGCTGGTCTTTTAAAACTATAAAATTCAGTTGTTACTAGTATGTCCAGAGCTGTATAACCACCAAAACAATTAAATTTAGAATATCTTTATTGCCCAGGATAATCCTGTAGCCATTAGTAGTCACTTCTTGTTCCCCTAGTTCTCCCACCACTGCTGTCCTGGACAATGATACATTCTCTTCCTGTACTAATTTGCCTATTCTGGTCATTTCAGGAAAATGAAATCAAACAACTTGTAACTTTTTACATCTAGCTTCTTTCCTTCAGTATACTTCTAAGTTCATCTATGTTATAGTGGATATAGGGACCTAATTCCATTTTGTGACTGAATAATATTTCATTGAGTAGAATAACCACATTTTATTTATCCATTAATTACTTAATATATAGTTGGTTTATTTCTCTCTTGGGGCTATAAGAAATATGTTGTTGTGGACATTAACATGCTTAGACATTTTTCTTGCTCTTCAGTAGATATCTAGTAGCAAAAGCCACACATATCTTGAGAATATGTGAATAACAAACAACAACAACAAACGAATAACAACAACAACAACAAACTACTACAACAACAACAAAAAAGATGTTAAATAGAACGAGAAGCATAATGGTCAGATCTTCATAACACCTTGCAGTTCCTATATCTGCCTACACAGAGACATAAAAAAGCATTTTGGTATAAATATCTGAAAAGCCCTCTGCTGTGTACTGTTGACGGACCCTTGACTGAGACCAAGATTAACGGGGATATTGTCAAGCACAGAGCATCCTGTCTGGTGCAGAGTAAATTTCAAGCTCAGACATGTGCCAGCAGTTCTTCCTGTTCACTCTCCATACTTCTCTTTCAGAACACAATCAACCCTAAATAACATGTCTGCTCTTTTCTGCTTTTGTATTCTCAGCCTCCCTCTAAACTCCTTGAGGACAATGTACCATTTATAATGTGGTTTTATTGTGCCTCTTGAGAACCTAGCAAGAGCACTGGTCCATAGTAACCCTCAGGAAATACTTGGAGTTGATTCTTTCAGTAAACTCTAGTCTTTTCTTAGCAAAGATCCTATTCTCTGTAAGTGTCACTTACCAATGCTTGGAGAAGGCAAATGCCCTACAGGAACAAAGCAGTAAATATCTGGGAGAAATTTCAGGACTCTTGCCTCCTAGTCTGCTAAAAACTGAGTCCATACTGCTAATGTCTATATACTTCCAAGAGCATGTGTATGATTGCTATGAATTATCCTGTCAACTAGTCCATTTCTTTTGCCAAATATAATAGCAAAGTTTAATTAATAATAAAATTAACAATAAGGACTGAGTAACAAAGACTAAAGTTAATTTATTTGTGTGTATACACATTTTAAAAATAGTTAATAAAAACAAAATAAAGTGACATTTGATCGATAAAATATAAATAGAATTGGCTATAAAAGTGTTCTCGAGTCAGTCTATATATTGATTATGTAGGTGGTTATATGACTATCCATCTGTTGAAGCTTATAGCCTAACTAAAAAGGGAGAGATTTGTTCTATTTAAACTATCTCAATAAAGCTGACCTTACCTTTGATCTTCCCTCATCCAAAAAAAGGGAGGGGGGAAAGAAAGAAATGATTGATCTATTCTTCTATGAAACTCATAAATTAATAAATAAATAAGAAATTTTGAATTACTTCTAAAATCAAATTGTAAATCACCTGGAGCATTTGAAAATTAGTAAGAGAACGTGGAAATCCTTTTATTTAAGACACAGAGAGAGAGAGAGAGAGAGAGAGAGAGAGAGAGAGAGAGAGAGAGAGAGAAGAAAATGGGACTCTCCTTAAGAGTGCACACTCTTAAAAAGGACTTGTGATCAGTTCCTGGCACCTACATCAGATCACTTACAACCACCTGCAACTCTACTCCAGAGGATTCAGAGCTTCCAACATCCTCAGAACTCCCATACTTATGTGCATATATAAATCCCTCAACATGCATCTAATAAAATTAATTTTTAATAAGTGTCAATGTATATAAACATGTTTTTAGAAAAAGAAAATGTTGAAACTGAATACCCTCATAAAACAACGATGGTTTGTAGAATTTATTTTAATCATACACATTTAGTAAACATTCAGAGGATTTGCTGTTTGAGTCCTATGTGTGAGCACCAGGATGTGAGATAAACATTCGCCATTTTTTCCAAGACTGTGCTGATTTGGACAAAAGGGTTCTACTTGCTGGCTAATACTTCTTCATTCCCTTTCAATGCAAAACAGACTCATTCTATTTCTTACAGCAGTCAATTTTTTTTTTGAAAAGACTCATTAAAAAGTTGTCACAGTTTTTCTGTTTTTTTTTAAAGGAAAAATAAGCATGTAAAATGATAGAATTAGGCTTGCAGAATTAGTGTTCCTCCAATTTGTGCATATCTATCTAGATTTTGAATGTTTATAGATTCATCTCAAGTGTGAAAGTTTCAGAGAGGGGTCTTGTCATAGCTCTTGAATGTCTTGACTTAGTAGATGGTTCCTTTATACCCACTGGATGTACAGAAGTTTGTCAGTATGTTTACACATGATGGACGTTACTGTGCATGTGTTGCCTGTATAATTAGGAAGCTGAAATCTATCAGTTGTGCACCATGGAATGGAAGTGGGAAAAGAGGAAAAGACCAGAATATGCATTGGCTCTGAGGCAGAAGTAAAGGTTTTAGTTTTTATACTAAAAATATTGAGAAATGGAAACAAAAGCAAAGAAACAAACAAAAATGGAGATTTTAAGTGAGAACATGATCATATTCACATTTTTTCATTTTACTTTTTGAAGTATATTTTTACTACTAGAATGCAATGTCGTCTTTTTTCTTAAATGAATTTTAACTGATGGATCCTGATGAGCAAGAATATCTTTTTGGCTGAGGACTTTGTGGGTAGGGGCACAACTATACTACAGAGTTCTCACCTACGATATAGCAATATTAAACATGGGGCCATGTTTAATGTGTTTAGAGTGTAACACAAGCTATACAGTTGTTTCTCAAATAGGATTTATTTTGAATAATGTGAACATTATAGGACAAACACCTTGGGTTCAAGCATGACACAGCAAAAAAGAAATGACTGGGTCAATCATATGAAACAGAACAACTTATGAGACACAGTTTGCTATTTCTTCCTAAAAATGAATTTACTTAAGAAGGCAAATTAGTTGCCTCAGGTTCCAGGAGTCAGTAGAGTAAATACAACAAAATGAGATAGTCTACTTCAGTCTCAGAGGCTGAAATCAGAGGATCACACAGAGCTCTGACCTCATCTGAAGCATAGGTCCCTGGTCCAGCCACTACTTGTTGGGAGAGCTAAGATTCTTGCAGTTTTAGGAACAGAGGACCTCAGCAACTAGAAACCACCCATGATTCCCTGCCACACAACCTTCTGAAAATACAATATTAGTTTACTTCTTTAAAGAGAAAAGGAAAATTTCTCTCATGTTTCAGGCCTTTCAATTTATAAAATACATTTCATTTTAAGGACTCATCTGAATGCATCAGGCCCACCCAGTATAGTCACTTCTAATCAACTAGCCATCAGCTAACTTGGGACCACAGTGACATCTGTCAAGCATCTGTACTTTTATCATACAATATTATGTTTTTTTCCTCTTGGGGTTGTGAGACAGGGGCTGCTATATAGCCAAGTGTAGGCTTATTTTTCTTTTAGGGCTGCAAGCTTACAAAAAAATGACACAGAGAGTTATTATTAATTATGAAAGCTTGACCTTAGCTTAGGCTTGTTTTAACTAGCTCTTATAACTTAAATTAACACATTTTTAAATCTATGTTCTTCCATATGCTCTTTACCTCATCTCCATTATGCCCATCCTGGTTATTCCACATCTGACTGGCAACTCCAACTTTCCTCTTCCCAGGGCTCTTTCCATCTAGAAGTCCCACCTATACCTCCTGCCTAGCCGTTGGTAGTTTAGTTTTTTATCAAACCAGTCAGAGTGACACATCTTCAAACAGTGTAAAAGAATATTCCATAACATTTCCCCCTTTTCATCTAAATTTAAAAAAAAGGTTTCAATTCTATTGCAGTAAAACTATACACAATACGAACAAATAATAGGTAAGAATTACACTCACAATGTCCAGTCCACTTCTATTTGTCAAATTTAGAAAAAAAAATACTCCATTAGAGAAAATACTCCATTATTTACCCTATACCTAAATGACTTTTTTGTCATAACTTGTATTACCATCCTAAAAATATCTTTTTAGACCTTAAAACATCTTTTAAGATAAACAACTTAAGCTTTTATGTTTCTCAACCTTATAAATTTTATATCTCTTATGTAAGTTTTTTTTTAATTTGGTAACAAGGAAAACTGTAAAATTATAACTATATAGTCTTCAATCCCCATCAGAGACCCAAGAACGATAAAATATTACTTCAGTAAATAGGAAGTGCAGAGAAAGCAGAGCCAAACAGGACCTGAGAAACCTCTGACTACATTTGGCACTCAACGTGGTAGCAAGAATTTCCACCCAAATCCTGAGAAAGTTTTAAAAAGGGGTTCTAAAACAGAGCCAAGAGCAGCTTCCTAGTTGTGTCTCTCAGGCAAGTCATGATACAGACATCCCACAATGTACTGGCTTGAGCTACAGTATGGCGGGTTTGCGGCATGTGCGCTTGACCTAAAGACACAAAGGTGTCTCCAAGCTACACCGCACGATGCATCGTGGATTTAGCTTTTATTCATACAGGCAAAAAGGGTTTATGGGCCAGCTGCACACTACCTGATGACAGCATGGACCCCAGAGTTGATGGGGTAAGCATGACTCTCCTGGGTATCTCCACAACATTGGGTAGCTGAAGTGGGTGGAGTCAGCAGCCAGGGCTGTGACTTCAATCTTAGTCATGCTGCAGTTTGCAATGATCAGAAAAGGATTATAGATACACAAAAGACAGATTCAGATGGAATAAGTTTCTAAATGGTTTATATTATATGTAAAAATGTATGTAGGCTTGGAAAAGAGAGGAAAAGGAAGATAGACAGTTATATGAAGAAATAGATGATTTTAAAAAATAAAGTCTGTAAAGAGACAGTAAAAGTAATATAAAAAATGAGCCACGTAAAGATGGAAATCACACACAGAGTCTGGATCATATTGTCTTTGGGATTTTTAATTGCAGAAAGACATTTGATTGTAAAGGCTGCTGAGTTGAACCAATTTATATAATTTTAAAGGTATCTTGACGTCAAAATTTATGTCTAAGTATATGTTGCTTTGGAAAAGAGGTTTTGCTTTTGTTTCCACAGATGATAAGAACCTGTGGATTCCTTTCAGATTAATATGGTTCCATCAAGGAAGATCCCCTGAGAGGGCTCCAGATGATCCAACATCCAGAACAGCTTCAAGAAAACTGGCTCAGAGAATACAGCCTCACAGACTACTCCAGTTATGACTTGACCATAATCTTAAAACTTTCTTTATATCTCCATAAGACTGCCAGTGCTCCCAATCAGCAGGAAGTAGCCCAGAAAACTAAGCCTACATTCCCAAAAAAAGGGATTACAGATGTTTGTCTTTGTTTAGGGTTAGTTACAAGTTGTTATTGGTCATAGTCAATCTCCTTCTAAAACAAAAAGGAGTAATGAGAGAGATATGATAGGATAAAAGGGTAGATTATTAAATCTATTTTTAAAGAGCAATAACTTGTTTTAAATGTTTTACATTTCTATGGATTTTAGTTTATTGATATAAATTTAAAGTTAATTTTGTTACACTATATATATTTCTACTCTTGTTTAAGGTATTATGCTTATGCAAATCATTTAAAATTGTAATGCATAATTAAGAAATACAGATTAATAATTAGTCATCTATGATAATCACACGTATAGTCATGTTAGTTTTCTAGGTATACATAGATATATTTCAATTAAGTAGGTAATCTTCAAATACTTCAAAGACCTACAGAATATGGCATTTATAATGTTTTAAAAACAGACTTTCTGGACAATGAGGCACGTCTGCTCCTGGCAGCACCAATTTACTTCAAAGAAGATAATGGGCATTGAAGAAACTCCATATAGAGTTTGCTTTCCTTACGGCAAAAGTTAGACATTTGGGCAAGAAACTGTTCTTGCTTGGACTTCTTGACAAAATATTGTATCGACTGCACGTGCAGGACCCATGGAAAAATGACCACTAAATTTTGCCAAAGCAAGGCAAGATGGTTCTTCAGGTTCCTGCCTGAAAGAGGAGACTGCCAAATATTCTACAGGACATAGGGAGAAGCAATTGAGAGACTCTGGGCCTATAGGCTGAACATGGATGCTTAAATGTTGCAGAAGAACATTGGGTGACTGTCCAGGCAGCCAGCTGTCTCTGTCATTTCCAGAATTTTGGAAGTTGCTTACAAAGCACTTCCTGTTTACTTAGGTAATATTATATCCTTCTGTGGTCTTTGATGTAGTTGAAGACTATATAGTAATAATTTTCCTTGGTTATGATAAAAGATAAATTAGATATGAAACTTTAGACTCACAGATATAGGATACATGATTAAATATTTTCTTTAATTTTGCCAAATACAAATAGACTAGAAATTATAACTATATTTCTTGCTTGATACCTGTTTGGTATATATAATTTTACTATATTAAAGCTAAAACCTTCTTTTTTGATTAGATAGTAAAGGGAAAGTGCTGGGAATGTCTTCCTGTGTACTGTGAATATAGGTTGTTCCAATTGTTTACTAAATAAGCTGCTTTTGGCCCATGTCAAGGCAGCTAGAGGCAGGTGTGGTGATATTTTATTTGTGCTGAAATGTAGAGATATTTTATTTGTGCTTAATAAAGCTTGTCTGGAGATCAGGGGGAAAGGCCAGCCATTTTAAGTAAACAAGAAGTCAAGCAGCACATGCCCTTAATCTGATCACTTATCAGGCAGGGTCTCTGTGTGTTCAAGGCCATACTAGGGAATAGAGCCAAGCATGGTGACACACACCTTCAATCCCATTACCAACTATAGAGACCCAGAGGTCTGTATAGACAGGCAGAGACAAAGAAGTGAGATAGCTATGCTAAGATAACCAATGAGAGGGCAGAACAGCAAGGCAATAAGGGTGTGGGTAAGATAGGAAGTAGCTCTCATTTAGAAGCTGCAGAGTTGGTGAGGTAAGGTTGGCTAGTGGCTTTCCCTATTTCCCTGATCTGTCTAAGGCTTTCACCCCTATATTTGGCTCCATGCTTTATATTTAATAAGACCATTTAGAAATTTGTCTACGGGCAGGCTAGAAATCCAAGAGAGAGACAGGAAAGAGAAAGGCAGAGTCTGAAAAAATGCAAGCCCATAACCTAAGGAGCAACATGCCAGCAGACTGGTAATGCCACAGCCATGTGGCAAAACACAGATTAATAGAAATGGGGTAATTTAAGATGATAGAGCTAGTTAGCTAGAAACTTAAGCCATTGACCATATAATTTGTAAACAATGTAAGCCTCCATGTGTTTGCTTCAGACCAAGCAGCTGTGGGACATGGGTGGGAGAGTTCATCCTGACTGTGGGGCCGGGCAGGCCTACAGAAACTTTTGGCCACACATCTTCCAAAACTATAAAAAAGACAGAGACATCTAGCTGCCTGGATAGTCACCCCAAGTTTCCTCTGCAGTGTTGGGGCATCCATATTTGGTCTCCAGGCATAGAATATCTAAAAGACTTTTCTGTAAAGCAAGAATTTTGAAGGACTGTCCTGCCTTGTCTTGGTATATAAAGTTCAGCAGTCACTTTCTTTTATACCCTGCTTGTTCAGTTTGGACAGCACACTGTCAGCAGTTGAGGCAAGGATGATGTCTTGTCTATATGACTACCTTTTGCTACAAAGAAAGCAAAATCCATATGGAGGTTCTTTGATGCCCATCATCCTTTTTTGAAGCAAATTGGTGCTGTCTGAAGCACACATGTCTCACTGTCATGAAAAAAAGCCTTATGTTATTAAAACATTTTAAATGCTATATTCTTTAAGTCTTTGAAGTGTTTGAAGACCACTTGCCTATCTAAAATATATCTGTTTGACCTTGAAAATATACTTAACATGACTAGAAGTTTGATTGTTATAGGTGACTAACTACTAACCTGTACTTCTTTATTATCCTAAATAGTTGAAGAATTCCATCTACATATAATGCCCAATGTGAGACCATATGCTTAGTTTAGGCTTCTTCCTAATGAGTTTTTATAACTTAAATCAGCCCATATTTTTTAATCTACAATATTTTATGTGACTCAGTTACCTTTACTCTGTACTCCCTATCTTGCTTTCTCTCCATCTGGTTAGTGATTCTGCCTTTCTTTTTCCCTCAGCTCTCTCTCTATCCAGAAGTACATGATATATATCCTGCCTAGCTATTGACTGTTTAACTTTTTGTTAAACTAATCACAGTGACACATCTTCACACAGTGTAAAGGAATATTCCACAACAGTCAAGGCTGTCTTTGAATTCATGGTTCTCCCACCTCAGCCTTTTCACGATGATATTGCAGGTATGTGCATTAAGACCAGCTATATTCTAACTTAATCACAGAATTGAGAGCCATAATATGTACTGTCTTACTCAACTACATAGGGCAGATATACAAAACAAGCATACTAAAGGACAAAGCCTTTTGTCTGCGTTAGAATTCTGCCTATTAGGGATAATTTTACTCTTTCATGGAACCATAACTTTATGTTGTTTGAATATCCCTCTGGAAGCAGCATGAAGGACTTAGTAGGGATTGATGGGGAAGTAAGTGTTGGAACTATAGTTGAAACAATACTAACATAGTAAGAGCTAATGGTTTCAACTGAGGCAAAAAAAAAATATAGTAGTTTCTGGATACGTTGTAGAAGAAAAAAATAGGTAGGCCTTGGCAATGGGTAGAATCCTCATGATGAAAATAGTAAAGGATACCATATTTTTTTTCAATGACTATTTAGAAAATACCATCCAAAATTAATAGTTTAAAATGATAAACATGTATTGCCTCTAAGATTTTATGGGTTAGAAATTTGGGTAAGGGTTTAGCTAGATTGCTATATTTAAGATCATATACTCACATGGCTACTCTGGGAAGCATCTGTTCTCTATACCCAGACTGCTTCATAGAAGCATTAGCATTCTTGCCACATCATAACTGGCTTTTCCTGGAACAAGTGACCCAAGGGAAAGAGAAATGTAGATGTCATGGTGCCTTCAATAAACTGATGCAGAAACCATGTTGTTGCTTTTGCTATGTTCCACATGTTGAAAATGATTCACAAAGTCTGGCTCACACCCAAGAGATTGGGAGTTAGGTTTTGAAGAGGAAAACTATAAAAAAAAAAAAAGAAACACCTTTGCATGCATTTTAAAATACTGCAACTGTTGTTAACATACAATTGTATATAGTGACATTGCCAGCATGTATGGATTTCAATATTCTAAGAATATTTTTTAAAGTGACAATTTTTAAAAATAAGTATCAAAAATTTTCGTGTTTAGAAGATTAAATGTATGTCAACTAGAGTGAGCAATGGAGACTTAAATTGGAGCGAGGATTTAAAAACTTAGGAGGATTTGATATTGAGATGCAAAGTGTTAAATCAAGTAGAGTGTACAGCACAAACCAAGGCAGAGGAAGTGTCCCCTGAGGCTGAACATTTGATTTGAGGGCAATAGGACAGAAGTCAATGAAAGGAGAGGGCCTCTTCATGAAGAACATTAAGTAATTTCAAGCTAAAGAATTTTCATTTAATTCAGGAGGTGAGAATTTATGGTATTTCTTTGTAAAGAACTGCTGACAGAAGTTCAACACGCCACAATCTTGGCTCGGTTGAGCAGTGTTTCTGCAGTTGACTTGTGCTCCAGACGCAAGCCTTACTTCTCAAACTTAGTAATGCCTGGGAATCTAAGAATTTTGTGTACTGAAGGGACTGATTGTGAATCAAATTATTCATCAGGTTTGGAAGGATTTATTGAGGAATCCTGAAGGAAAAATGTCCTGTCACCAAAATGAGATTTAAACTGCTTAAGTGCACATAAGTCAAGCAGAAATTATGGTAATTGGACTTAAACCCGCTTTCCTCTCTGCATACTGTAAATAAAAAAAGACAGTTTAAACAAAGGAACAAGATGTAAATACAAGAGTGAGATCAAAGCAAATCTGGAATTTAATTCTACACAGAGAAAGCAAAATCGAAGATATATGACCACTAGTTTGTAATGCATTTTACAGCACTAAAAACTGGCAGCCTAAAATATGATTTGTTCAACTTGTCTAGATAGAGTTTGCAAAACAATTTAGAATTCATCCATTTTGGTGTTTCCCAATTATCTTGCATTTAATGGAGTCGTTTACTAATTCTCCATTGAAATATGCACAGTGAGTAGCATATTTGCATACAAATGAATTACCCACAATTCAGGAACTTTTCTTTATCACTTACCCTTCCATGTTCATGGTGTGCACATGTCATTTTCTTTAGCAATAATATAATTCTTTTTGTGAACTGATAAACAAAATTAAATGAATGAACGTTTTTAGTCATAGAGTTGGCTGATGATACAAATTGCAGGTAGAATCACTAATCTTTATAAATTTATTCTAATGAAGAATAATTTGAAAGTGGATCTCTGAGTAGATAGAGCTAAAATGAAAGAGTTTGAAAGCAAGAGTGTTTTGCAGATATAAGAAGCTGAGGCTGAGAAGTATGTGTATAACAGGGAATCAGATCAGGTTAAAAAAACAAAACTGGGCAAAGTTAGGGAGCTAACACAAACACCATTAGTTTATCAATGTTAATTAATCCAAAGATGAATGTAGATGAATGTGGAGAATTAATATTCACCAAGTTACTTTATAGATGAACACTAGTCAACTAATCAGTAGAATAATACCCTTTCTATCCCAAGACCATACTTTTATACCATGTTCTTATAATGCAGATAATATTGCTCTTAGTGGAGTGAAAATTGATTCTTGGGGCACAAACATCTTACTTGTCTTAGTATAAACATAGATATATCATATAGTAACTATACATACCCTAAGCAGGTACACAGTAGATCTGTGTGACATTAGAATTTTGTGGGTGGGCTTATTGTATAAAATATTTGTGGTGATATTTTATTTGTGCTCTAACAAATAAAGCTTGCCTGGAGATCAGAGGAAAAAGTCAGCCAGTATATTAGATATAGAGGTCAGACAATGGTAGCACACGCCTTTAATCCTATCACTTGGGAGGCAGGAATCTGTCTGGATCTCTGTGAGTTCAAGGCCACACTGGGAACAGAGCCAGGCATGGTAGAACATGCCTTAAATTCCAACACTAGTTAACCATGGCTATCTGGAGGTCTGTACATACAAACAGAAAGTGACAGATCTGGGCAGGAAGAAGAAGTGATGTAGCTGAACAGAGAGAGCAAATCAGATGGCAGAATAGGAAGGCATATAGGCATGGGTAGACAGGAAGAATCTCACTTTTTTGAAGCTGCAGAGTTGGTTAGGTGAAGTTAGCATGTGGCTGTTCCTTTTACTCTGATCTCTCTCAGGTTTTCACCCCTATATCTGTCTCTGTGTTTTCTATTAATAAGATGGTTTAGAGATTCACATACAAATACTATATAAAGGGCTTCTAGTGTGTATATTTGAAGGAATTACAGTAAAATGTTAGCAAGTATATTTGTATGTCATATTCTCATTCTCCTAAGTCTTATGGAAGTGTCCAGTATAATTTTAAATTCTTTAAGCATAAGTATTTTTTTTCTGTTTTTGTTTTCCATCACTGGTATGTTTTCTGTGTATAGAACCAAAATAGGGGGATCTCTTGGTTACTTATTTATTAAGAAAACCCTTTTCCTTTGCAACTAAAACAAACTGGGTGATGGTCATGCTGGATCCTAGCTATTATTTGTAAGATCCAAGAAAGTGATCACTCTCGCACTTTGTCAAAGTCCTCTGTGATCTGATTCTTATGTTCATCTTCAGACTCATTTAATACCAACAACTTTCTTATGTGGCTTTTAGGACACTTATTTTGCCATCTCACTTGCTTCTGTAACCAGGTCTTTGTAAATAATATTCTTTCAAACTTCTTCTACTATATCCTAGTCAACTGAAACTCATCTTTCACTTGTATTCCTGAATGATTACAGGATTCCATATTGTAGTATTTCTTATTACAGTAAACATAGGGATGCTCATTTATTACATCAATAATGTCTGTTTTCCTGCCAGACAGTATTCTCCATCATGTCTGTTTGGCTCATTATCTTATCTTTTATAAACAGCACTATGCTTAATACTATAGTCAGTAAAAATATCTGAGTAGTAAAAACATGTATTTCTGAAAACTTCCAGGATTCAATGGATGTAAATGTTGCAGGTGTGCTAATGGGAAAAAAACAGGAACCATACTAATTTCAGCTAAACCAAAAAGCAGTTCTATTCTACCAATTAGTCCCTGATGAGCCACTTGGAAATGAGAATGCATTAATCAATGAGTAGTAATTGAGAAATTGCCCTGTGCCCAGCATTACACAGGACTTATGTTTAATCAGCATTTTAGTAGCTCTAGACTTTAAAATGCAATCTGATCACTTGGCAGTTGCTCTAGTGAGCAATTCAATGAAAGAAAGGCCTCTTTAAGATTAACTTTTCTGGAAAGAGGGATATGTCTTCCTAGAAAAGTTACATGTGGAAGGTTAGAGCAAAATATACTTGTTTGTTGAACAGTTTTAGACTGTGTAGCAATGGCTTACCTGAACTTACTCTATAGACCAGGCTAGCCTCAAACTCTCAAAGATCCTCTTGCATCTGTCCCTTGAGTTAACTACTGTGAATTCTTATGTAAAACTGCCCTGTTGTGTCAATGGCACTGTTTACTTGTAGCAATCCACTGCCTCTGGCTCTTACCATCTTTATATCCCTTGTTCAGCAATGATCCCTGAACCTTGGGAGCAAAAGGATTTCATGCTGTGATAATGCAGTCACTTATTCTATGTACCTTGACTAGTTAATGAATCTCTGCTAATTGTCATTTACTAAAGAAAAAGAAGAAGAAGAGGAGGAGGAAGAGGAGGAAGAAGAGGAAGAAGAAGAAGAAGAAGAAGAAGAAGAAGAAGAAGAAGAAGAAGAAGAAGAAGAAGCAGCAGCTCTGATGAGGCTTGAGAGATGCACTAAGATGCACTAATTTATGGTATAACGAAAAGTTGTTAAGGGTTGGTTTAACACTATATCTCATTAACAGTGAAAAAAGTAGTAAGTTCTTCCATAGGGGCTATGTCCTGTCTAGTCATAGATTATTGACCCAAATAACTATGCCAAGCATGCACTACATCTTGTGGAATTTGCTTCAAATCCAATCATGAAGTGGTTGGTTGCTCTCATGATATTTATGCCACTAATGTACTCGTGGCATATCTTGCCATTCGAGTTCATAGCTGGATAATATTGATGATTACCTTTCTTCCTGGTAACATGAATAGTATCTACAAGAACTATGAAAGCTATCCAGTAGGGATGAAGCTTCCATGGCAATACCAGCTTGATTTTTCCATTTTCTGAGTAGTCAAGTATATGATGTCTTCAGCAAGGTTCTGGAGGATAATCAAGAGCAATGAAATAGCCTGTAATATTTTTTGGATCTATTGGACTTCATTGACCAACAATACTAATAGAGATAACCCATTCTTGACATTGGGTTTTTTGTTTGTTAGCCTGTGGTATCTAGTAAGGACTCCATTACAGAGTATCTCTATTTAATCTATTTTTATTTGTGTCTATATTGATATTTTAGGAAGCATCTGTGGTAGTTGTTTACAATATGATTTTTCAGAAGATCTTTAATGTTAGTTGTTTATCCCCATATTGCATTTTCTAGCATATTAACCATTTAACCATATCCCATTTAAACTTTCCTGCTCTATCACTCCCCATACTCCTTTATATAACTGTGTTCTAGTTTTCCTCCATTGAAAATTTCAATCCTTGTGGCCCCTTAATAATTTCCTGACCTCTGGAGATATTCAAAATGAGACATATATATCTAAGGGTCAAGCATGCCTTATTATTTAATCATAATTAATTCTGTTAGAAAGATAATATTTTATTTCTCTCCACTATAGTTTTGAAGAAGCTTTGGTTTAGAGATGCATTATGGTCTAGTTATGCTCTGTGTTTCAAGAGGATGTCTCTTTAGGTAGTGTCTTGGTCTGACTACTTGGGTTCCCTTCCCAAAGTTTTATATTGAAAGTTGATCCCCTGACCTACAACAGTAACCTGTCTACAAGATATACTGGTACAGTGGTGGCATTAATGTTATGGGAGTAGTTAACAACCATTTTTTATTAGATTTAAGGTCCACTCCATGAGATAGAATACATACATGACTGCTAAAATGACTAAGAACCTGAGATCAAATAGGTAATGGACCTAAAGGAAAACTTACTACTATTATTCTGCTAAATAATATAGCAGTAAGTTGACTTCTAATGGCATACTGTTAGACCTACTCAACTCTCATCAGACAATCTTCTTACAGTGGATGGGGATAACACAGAGGTGCACAGCTTTACAATGTGCAGAGAATGGGAGACTTTGGAGCACTCAGTCCTAAAAGAAATGTATGGTTTCATCAAACTCCTCCCCTTAAGGCTCACAGAGCTATGTGGAAGAGGAGGCAGAGGTGGTCTCTGACTCAATGGAAACTGTTTTCAGACACAGCAGAACTGATAACACATATGAACTGACAGAGATTGACAGCATACACAAGACTCACATAGGTTCAAATCAAACACAATCCCAGCACAGACAAAGGGAAGTGAAGACAAAGTCCCACCCCTAATAAAGAAGCTATTTACAATTGATGCCTACTGGAAAAGAGAAAATGGAGAGTCACTGGGTATATCAACCACACCCAGGAGGGTGGCCAACATAAAACTATCTCTATGTTTGTTTTCTGTATGAGTGCATGCTTTTTGTTTTGTTTTGGTATTTTTTGTCTTACTGATTTTTTTTTTCATTTTCATTTTCATTTTTTTTTAGAGAGAGAGATAACATGAAGATGGGAAAGTAGGAATGTGGGGAGGACCTTGGAGAGGAGGGAAAACATAATCAAAATATAATGCACAGAAAAATTTTAAATAAGAGAAAAAAAGTTTATCACCACTGTGAAAGTGGTAATCTGTGTGTGAATAGAGGTGGAGCAGGGGACTTGGGGAAGGGATTACTTCATGAGGACAGATCCCTAGTCGACTATCCCCAGAAATGGAATTCCTTCCTTAATAAAGTGTACTCACAAAACACTTAATTACTCATGGAGCTTCCTTGTACTGTCTACCACATGAGTACCCAGAATGGGTCATCTATAAACAACAACAAAAAAGCATTCTCATGAGATGCTATATCTGATCTTCATTTTTTTAGACGTTCCTGCCTCCAGAACAGTGAGAAATGTACTTTTGTTGACTATACTCTACCTAGTTATGATAGATGTTATAGAAGAAACCCTGATGGAATAAGAAGGACATATCCTTAGCCTATAAATAAACCAGTATGACATTCTTAATTTTATATTTATATTTAATATCTATAGAAATCAATGTAAGAGATGTATAATATGAAAAAAAAGAACAGCAAGTATTTTCTGAAAAGATTTGGTCCTGTGATATCTTTTTTAGATCTTAACTCTTGTTGTTCAGAAGTTGCTATAAACAATTCCAAAATCATTGAATGCACCTATATTGGTATAACATTACTTGTGGACAACAATTTTGAATTTAATACAAATTTCTCATGTCACAAAATATCCTTTGTTTTCTTTTCATCAATTAAAATGCAAAAAAAAATCACCTTAGCTCATGAACTATATACCCAACATTCACTGAGACAGCTTTAATCCATGAACTGCAGTTTGCTGAGACCTGTTCAATATAGTAATAGTAGTATTGGTAGCTATAATGAATATTTATTGGCCCTTGACTATTTTCTAAGTACTAAGTGCTATAGTGCTTAACAGAGTTCAATATTCATTTTCCTTTTTAGATTAGACTAGTATTGCCACTCTTACTTGATCAAGATTACATACTATGGAAAATGAAGGAATCAGGATACTAAGTCACTTATATTCCAAACTCTAACTTTATATTTATAAAGGAAAGCATATTCATTTGAATGTAAATATTAATGGATAATAGTTTCACACAGCATCTAGTACACGGAATAGGAGCTTGTGGAATAGCAATTCCGTTATAGTGATAGCAAAAGACAGAAAAACTGTATGTTAACTAGGACTGTGACAGGATTATGAAAGCTTTTTATCTACAATTAGGTAGGAGGCAGAGGGTGGAGTAGAGCCTAGCATAAACAAACTGAGAAATAAGTACAGCTTAGCTTTCTTATGAAGATTGAGCATTTTCTATGTGATCTTGCTTGCAGTTATTGGATGGTGGCTGAGGCTTCAAGGTGTATACTTATAACTTCAAAAGATTTTGAATGTTTGATGTTGTTTTTCTAGCTTTGACAAATGCACTATGATAATGGAGCCCATTAAAATAGGGGGAAATTGGGTGACAGATTGTAAGTATCCTATTATTTTTGCATTGTATTTCTCTGAGTCTAAAACTATTAGAAAATAGGAAGACTTTCACAAAATTTGTTTTAATAGCCATCATTTTCTTAAGTGCAAAGAAACTTACCCATTCTAACTATCTCCCAACCCAAACAAATGATTGTTTTCTCTGTGCCTATTCTGGGCTTAATCCAAGGATTTGAGTTTCCCATGGCTAGCTCTGATTCATTTCCAGAGGTGGAAACCTCAGCATGCTCTAGAAATGAGCATCCAAGATGTAATACTCCATCTGCTCCTGCTGTCACTCTGAAACTTTTTGACATCAGATCCATGGCATGGTTGCTTTTTGATGTTGGATCGATGATATAAACAATGATTTTGAGTGACAGCTTAATCAAGTTAAAACTCCAACAACTGTAGTTCAGAGGCACAAAAACATCTGCTGGGGATCTACTGAGAATCAAAGGATGAACCTGAAAGAGCTTGATATTATAAAAGAGGCTTCCTAGAGACCTTCTCTCCAAAGAGTTTCTTTTCTATTAGGGAAGATTGATGACAAATGAGCAAAAAGAAAGCCTTTCTCTTGGAGCCAGGTAAGTTCAATGCCAGTGAGATTCGGATACAGCTTTGAAATTACTCCTTCCATTATAACCATCACAGTTTCTTTGGCACCATGGATAGATACAATCAGTCACTATTACTTAACCATATTCAGAATGTACTCAACTACATAGGAAGAGTTCAGTGCTTATTGCAAAAGAAATCCATGCTTTCGGACCTTAATTCTAGGAAAAAAAGGAAAAAAAAAACTATATGTTCATTGACTGTAAAGGGCACATAATTTTACATGTTATTTTTTTCTGGAATCAAAATACTAATAAAAATTAGTAGTGTCTTAAAATTGCTGTATGCTTTGATTGATTTATTTTTTTCCTAGAGAGGATGGAAATGGTTGCTGTTAGTCATTTGGGAGTATTACCCACCTGAGATCACTTTAAGTTTAATTTCACTGATAGCCTACCTGATGGGTGTGTGTGTGTGTGTGTGTGTGTGTGTGTGTGTGTGTGTGTGTGCAATTAGTTAGGTGAGATTTTTGTTACCCTTCTCTCTGCTTGATATGTTTTCTTGAGCTCTTTTTTTTTTTTTTGCAAAGTAGCTTAAATATCATAGATTTAAGTATAACTTTCCATCTAACTTCCCCATATTGGTCAGCTTTTGTTTTCTACTTGAAATATATAGAACAGTGGTGCAGTTACCATAGTCATCAACTCCTTAGTGAAATCCAAAACCTGTTGAGCATAAATGATTACTGCCACAAGCCACTGTGCCAACACTGCATGTACATTGTATCATCACATTTCCCTCAGAACAGTGTAAGTGCTAATATTTAGTTTATGTATAGTTTGTCCTTGAATGTAACAATGCACATATGTTCATGTGTGCTTTCAATGTTACATGTATTGTTGTTTGCTCAGATCCAGGTGGGTTAAACAGGAATTCTTATGTTATCAAAGGAGAGAGCTTATAATTTAATCAGGAATCTTTCCACTCTACAGGTAATGACTCTACGCATTTTTGTTATTTACCATATAATAGAGAATACATGCTTCTCTAATTAGCAATTTCAGAAATAGCCTTTATTGATGGGATTATAAGCTCATTAAAAAGAACAACAAATGTTAGGAGTGGGATCTTATTAATAACACAAAATCTCAATAAATACAGTGTAGACATTCTCCCTTCTCTTACTGAGCAGGACATAGGAGGTCCCTTCTGTGTTGTTGTCTGATGAGATGGCTATCTAATTAGTTGTCTGGTGAGGTTGCTGTCTGTCTGTGAGGTGGCTATCTAACTGTCTGGTGAGATGGCTATCTAACTGTCTGGTGAGGTAGCTGTCTGTCTGGTGAGGTGGCTATCTAACTGTCTGGTTGAGTGTTAATCATAAGGAAAGAATGACCATTCCTAGGTAATATTGCTTCTTTGTCCTCCATGAACATTTTGAGCACGGTGGAGTTGAAACATCCAAGAGAAGACTTTATGCTTATGGGATTGCTTCTTTATGTGCCTTCTATGGAATATTTAGTCTGTGCCACTATCTATAGAAGAGTTTCCTCTGAACTGGCTTTATGACTCAGCAATGAGGTTGTTAACCTGTATAAGTGTCCTATTTTGCTCGTACAGTTTTCATATTGTTTAAGGACTTTGGAACAATGGAGAATAAGGAGCCTGAATACAGCCTCCTTCCCTAAAAGTTTTGGGCCAGTCAGGGTTTCTAGAAGCTCCAAGAAACTTCCTGAATTAGTTCCATTTCTCATTACTGTGATCAAATACCTGACCAGAAACAACTAAGTAAGAAGGGTTCACTTTAACTTACTGTTCAGGGATCAAAGCCTATCACAGCAGGGAAAGCATAACAGGAACCCAAGGCAGCTGGTCACAATACCTCAGTAGTCAGGAAGCTGAAAGACATGAATGCACATCTCAGCTTCATGTCTTCTTTTTATTCAGTCTGAAACCCTAGACAAAAGAACGGTGCTGCCACATTGAGGGTATTAAGTTGAATCTTTTCTGAAAATGGTCTAATAGACAAATCCAGAGCTGGGTTTCCATGGTGAATCTAAACCCAGTCAAGTTGACAATGAAGATTAACCATCACAATACCCATGTCTACTGTGTCTACTTGGGTGGGGGTGGGGGGATACTTTCCTCTAATTTACACAGAGGTGCTGTGTTAGAGGGCTGAAATCTTAATTTGTTCCTATCTCAAGCTTTATGTAACAAGAGTGACCTAAGGAATATAAATGATGCAACAGAAATAGCTGGATATTTGTATATTTTACTCAACATGCACAAATTTAGAAAAAGTTGGCCTAAGGTCATGTGCCCAAGATCATGCCCATCTTTCTCTTGACTCTGAGTCCTTAGTCAGCTTTATATTGAGAGATTAGTACCTAACCATCATGAAGATTTTGATGAGTGCAACAGGCTTTGACATTACCAAATTCTTCTAGAATGTTTACCTTATTGGTATTGGCATATTTCACTATTAGCAGTAGCTATGTTCCTGGAGGATATATATATATAATTGAAGTAAACCATGCATGATTTTTGTCTCTAACTTGAATTAGCATATTGATAATTATATCTTCATATGATGTTCTCAAAAGATACCTTAACCTCTGCTGCATTTCTATGGTCTGCATTAAATCACTCTCGTAAAGAATGGATACCTCTTAACCCTAATTTCAACTGAGCCATGAAAGACTTTCTACAAGCCCTTTGAAATTTGACTAATAAAATGAGAATCCAAGGATCATATCAATATCCCAAGTCTTCCATTTCTATCTACTATTAGATTTATTGACTTACAAATTGAGTGATTTGTTTGTTTGATATGAGAATGCCATGCTGTAGGTCAAGCTCACTATGTAGCCTACACTGAACTTGAGTATGTGGCAACTCTTCTATCTCAGCTTCCAATTGCTGAGATTACAGATGGGAATCACCACACAGAACTAAAATTTAAGTATTCTTGATCAATCAGCCAGTGATATTGCACAGGACAAGGCATATAATTATGCATAGTTCTGATCTCAGAGATTTCAAGAGGTTTCAAAGATACATTCTATTACTTCAGGCTCATGAAGAAAAGAGTTTAGAATATTATTCTTCTGCCACAAAAAAGGCTAAACTTCTATATATGCTGAGATTAGAGTGACTTGATGAGATCATAACATAGAATTAAAAGAGACCTTGAAGAATGTATAGCCAAATCTTTCCAAATTAGGACTCCTTCCTTAACATTTTTTCATAAAATAGTTAACTTGAAAGAGGAGAATGAGCTAAGTAGAGGTATATATTTTAAAATAGTTTGGGGCTGGTGAAATGGCTCATAAGGATGCTTTCTGCCAAGTTTAATGACCTGAAATCAACCCACAGAATCCATGTGATTGAAGGATAGAACACACTCCTACCAGTTGTCATCTGCCAAGATACACACATGCACAAGCACAAGCATATGTACATATGAATGTACAACACATATTTTCTATGGACTAGATTATTTCTTCTCCCATTATATGTTGAAGTCTTAAATTCTAATAGAATGACCCTTGAAACAGGGATAAATTCCAGTGGTGGAGATTTTGTTTATAAGGTGCTGGTTCTTATCTTTAGTAAATAAGTAAATAAGTAAATAAGTACATAAATAAATATGGAGCTAAGAACTTTGGGGAATAACCTGATTTAGATGATTTCATGAGTGTTGGGCCTTCTTTCTGATTAGTGTTCTGTAGTAAGAGATACCATACACTTCTGCAATAAGGAATAGCTGAATTGACACAAAGAGGTAGCATAACTATTTTCAAGGCAAAAGAGTCCTTTTACTAAGACTTCAATGGCAGCACCCTAAACTTGAACTTTACAGCCTCCATAACTGTGAAATATTTTTCTCAATGTTTAAGACAACAGTCTGTTACTTTGTTATGGCCTCTTGAAGAGAATGATATAGTTTCCTAAACAAAACTAAGTGACATGGCTTGATTCGTCCTTCAATAATGCTTCTAAAAATACATAATGCTTGAAATTATAAGTGCTTAATAGTTTTCAAGGGAAATGGCTTTTTAAGTATTAAATATTAATAGTTTTATACTTAATTTACACACAAAGTAGAAGAGTATAACAGATTCCAGAATCAGATAACCTGGAAAACAATATAAACTCCACCACACAGTATTTGTTTAGTTATGTGGCTAAGTTTGTTGCCTCATCCCTAAAAGAAACATTAAAATAACATTAATTTCCTATATTTGTGAGGATTAAAGAATGAAGAGCATACAAGGCATTCCGTGAGTGGCATGAGGACAGATGTGGTCACTGTCATCATCATTGACACCATCATCATTGTCATCATCATCACTATCATCATCATTGTCACCATCATTAGCATCATCTCATGCAGCTTCAGCAGCAGTTTTGGCAACAGCACCTTCTTTAAAAGTAAATATATGCAAGATATTTTAGGAGAATTTCAATATATTACTGGCTTTATTTTTACCAGGATTCATATTAAATACCTGTGGTTAAAAACAAGCAAAATTTCTCAGCATATTACTCTCACTGCCCAAGAAGATGGTGCTGAAAATGTTTAGTAAGCTCATATAAGAACTGCTTTGTCGCATGCCTTTAATCCCAGCACTCGGGAGGCAGAGGCAGGCGGATCTCTGTGAGTTCAAGGCCAGCCTGGTCTCCCAAGCGAGTTCCAGGAAAGGTGCAAAGCTACACAGAGAAACCCTATCTCGAAAACAAACAAACAAACAAAAAAAACCTACTTTGTTTAATGCTAACAAAGAAATAAAGATGATCTGTAGGTTTATTAAAAGTTGTAAGCTCTGTATTTTCTGCTATGTTCTCCCCAATAATCTTCACCTTGTATTGGTTTGTAGCTGTAAATATTCTCATTATTTGTAGGTTGACAATTATATAAAAAGGACATAATGAGTCTAACTTTTAGATGGTGAAAATATGAGTCAACATTAAACCCAAGAGCTTACCCAGATGAAGAGGAAGAACAGTATATGCTTAAGATCCTATACTTCTTAAATACTCCTAAGAAGTCACTTAAGCTACTGCTCACAACCCCTCTCTCACTTCCCATCAAAAGAGTTGCATTAATTCATATTCAACTCCTTAGAGGAGGTATTATGACTTATCTTGACCTCATACTTACCTTGGACACTCTATAGGAACAAAAAAATTTGGATAGGCTATTATGAATTATATTGTTTTGAAATATGGGTCATCTATTTAAAAAGATCTCTATTTTAAGAACTCAGGCTCATTAATAAGTTGGTTGCATGCAGTAGTCTGGAATTTAAAATTAACTACCAAGTAATCATGGCCCACTCTATATCGATTGGTTATAGTTAGTTGATATATGTTTACAAAGGTAAGAAATTGAGTTAAAATTTCCTTTTCAGGGTCAAGTAAGATAAGTTAGTGAGTAAAGGTACTTTCTGTGAAAGCCTGATAGCCTGTGTTAAATACTCTGAATCCACAAAAATGTAGGAGTTGAAAATTGACCTCACGAAGTTGTCTTCTGACCTCTATCCATGTACCATAACAAGTATATACATGTGCACAATACAAAAAGTAAATAAATATCTGGCTTCATTTCTAAGTACTCATCAAGTATCTCACAAATACCTGTAGCACCCATGCTAGGAAAACTGATGCCCTCTTCTAGCCTCTAGGGATACCTTCATATATGTGGTGCACATGCAGATAATCAAGCATACATACATACACATGAATAAAAGTAAAGATGGTTAAGATCTGCTCAACAAGCAGGAAATCATTCATGGTACTGGAAGACTAGTAAACTCCCCAGGGCTGATGAACTCATGGGTCTGGGAGAAGAACCTACAACCACCACTCCACCACCTAACAGCATTCTAAATATTTGTCCTTATACCCACAGAGAAGTGCAATATTCCCCCCCCTCCCCACCCCCACCTCCGGCTCATGAAGGAACTTTCTTTTTACAACAGAGAGATTATTATAGAAAACCACAGCCAATCAAAATGCAGAGTTGTGGGCCCAAGTCATAATGGATCCATTTACAAAACAGCCCTGCACTTAAGACTCAGGAAACATTTCAGAGGAAAGGCATGGGGTTTGTAAGAATCAGAGCATCAGGGCATTTGCTCTAAGACTGTGTCTTCTACTAACATCAGAAAACAAACCCACAAAGCCTCACCAGCATAGCTGCTTAAATGCGACTGAACAAAGACAACAACAAAAGATATGCTAAAGTCAACAAGGAAAAGACCATGAGTCCTCAACCCTACCCAAAGAACTACAGACAACTAAGGAATGCTGAGAACAGAAGAAATAGTCTTCCACAGGGAAGAGCCCAGCAATTGATTATCTAATACTAAAATAGCCTTGAAAACATACATGTAAGTAACATTATCAGACTGAGAGGGTCATATTGAGGAACACATATGTATATATGCGTGCATATATTCACATAAAACAATTAATGAAAAAAGAAGCTATGACTTAGAAGGGAGCAAAGAGCAAAGAGAGGTATATGACAGAGTTTGGAGGGAGTGAATGGAAGGGAGAAATTATGTAATTGTATTATAATCTCAAAGTAAAACAAATATTAAAAGGTAAAAGATGTAAATTTAAGAAATTTTGAGAAGACAGAAAGGCAAAATAATGAGAAGTGTCATCTGCTTACAAGTCTACTTCATAGTATAAAAACATTGAGGTTTTATTGTGTCTTTTCTCAGAGAGCATGAGATGGAGAGAGGAAGAGGAGCTGATGCTTTAGAATTCAATAATGCAAGTTTGGCTTTTCTCTGATGTCAAGCATTACAGGATGCATTATCTTTGATGACTGTCCAATCGACTACAACAAAGGATCCAAATGAATTCATGTAAGAAGGAAAATAAATAAGTAATATCTGTCAGACATTATTCAGGCTCACAAAGAGCTGTATCCAGGCTCACAAAGAGCTGTATCAGTGAAACTAGTGTAATAGTGAGCAAACATTCATAACATCTAATGAAATTTCTTATTTATATCAAAACAGATGTGAATTCTCTAAAATAATTTTATTATTATTATTTTTGTTATTATTCATGTTATTTCTCAAGTTTTATGGTCATTACTAATTCTTTGTGTGTCTGTATGAATGTGTGTGTGTGTGTGTGTGTGTGTGTGTGTGTGTGTGTGTGTAGCTGGAGAGCTTCTTTCCAGCTCCCACCAAGTCCTAGCAATCCTGCAGTCCACTTATAAAATAAACACATAGACTCATATTATTTAAACTGTTTGGCCTAATGACTCAGGCTTCTAGCTATCTAGTTCTTACATCTTAAATTAGCCCATGTCTATAAATACCTTGCCACATGACTAGTGGCTTACCAGTATCTTACATGTTGGTATTCATGGCAGCTGGCTGGCAGCGTCTCCTGACTCAGCCTTCCTGTTTCCCAGAAATTCTCTTCGCTGCTTGTCCCGCCTATACTTCCTGCCTAGCTACTGGCCAATCAGCATTTTATTCATACAGAGTGATATCCACAGTGTGTGTGTGTGTGTGTGTGTGTGTATGTGTGTGTGTGTGTGTGGTGGTGATCAGAGAACAACTTCAGGTGTTGTTTGTAGGAGCAGTCTACCTGAGGAAATTTCTTAAAGATCAGATCTCTCACTACCCTGAAACCTGCCAAGTAGGGTAAGTTAGTGAGCCCAGTAGTCCGAGTGTCTCTTTCTCTCCAGTAATCAGATTGTAAATGTGCACCATCATGCCCAGGTTTTCTTAGATGGGTTCTGGGGATTAAGTCAGATCTTCATGCTTGCAAGTCAAGTACTTTATTGACTGAACTGTCCCCTCAGCCCTCATCATCAATTCTTTAATCTGCTTGTGAAAGACACATTTTAATTATCCCAAACTGATTGATTTATGGTCAACAGTATTTATAATTACAGTTCCTACTGTGTCTTCAAAGAAAATTTACCACTACATCATTATTTGTAGAAAGCAAAATGAAATGAAACAAATCCAGCTGTGTTTTAATAAGGGAAAGGAGAATAGAATAAAACTATTATAAGCTCAAATTATAGAATATTATTATATCATTGGAATGAAGGTTAGAACTAAGTTTTAGCATGAAAGGATGTTTGACATAAGTGGAAAAGAAGCTGGATTATACCTATCAATAATTAAATCAGCATAAACTATGCCTATCTGCTCCTAAGATCTCTCCAGGAACGCTGAAAATGATCATATTTGGAAAATTTGAGACTTGATTTATGGAGTATTCTTTTGCTGATTTGCCTTTTTTTTTGATCCAAATAAAACACAAAGAGGAGGGTGAAGAATAATTGAAGTGTATGCATTTTAGTACAAGTTTTAAGATAGAATCACTTTTTCTTTTTCATTTTTTTCTTTTCCTGGTGTGTGCATGTGTGTGTATGTGTGTGTGTGTGTGTGTGTGTGTGTGTGTGTGTGTGTGTACAGGTGTATACATGTGTACATGTGTGCATGTGTGTACTGCTTATTACCATGCTTTAACTTATTAAAGCAATATCTGTTTTCTACTAATGAGTTCTCTTGATGGATAAATAGCTAAAATTCCCCTGACTTAATCTTTACAGTAACTTCATGAGATAGTTACACTTGCATCTGGAGGGTTGCAAAAGCTCATGAAAGGGGGTTTCTAATTTTCTTAAGACAGTGCAGCTACTCAGCAGCAGCTCTAAGGTATGAACTCAAGTCTTCTGGCAGAACAATGCTTGTGTCTAACACACTATGCTATTTGTCAGTCATGATTGGAGTTCACTGAACTGTCTTGGCAGAGATCCCTGGGTTTTGTTGAGTCTTCTCTTTGTCTAATCCACACATTCTCATGGGGCTCCTAGAAGATACCTCTACTAAATATGAATCGTCCTCATCAAGGACACCAGATCCTCAAGAGGTCACATGAAATGATTGGAACCATCATATTTTCTTTCCATAGAATTTGCCATTCAGATTGAGAATGGTTAGATTTTATGAGTCCATGAGATTGTATGAGAAGATTTGAGGTCTGTTTGAGTATTTTTTTTAACTTAACTGTCTGTTGTTTCCAAGTATGTTGAGGGAGATGTGAAAGTAATCTGGAGTGTGAGAAGAATGAAGTTAACATCTCAACAGTGCCAAACCCAAAGTATCCAGACAGCCACAACAGAGAAACAAACCATTGGCAAAGGAGATCCTTGTCAACTGTGAGGTTCCTGCTTCAACCTCACTCTTGAGGGCCCACCTTGGGTCCATTGTACTCTCATTTATTCTTAAACTGTATCATTTTTTGTTTCTGCTTATTTCTCATTAAAATGAAAATAAGCCTAATGATATTTAAGTGAAAGGCAGCACAGCAGTTAACATAATATAATTTTGTGGAAACATAATAGTGCAACTTGAAAAATAGAGATCAGTATAATATTAGATGCAATAAATAACCTGCTCTCATCTGTATACACAAATGCTGTAAAAGGACAATAAGAAGTAATTAGTGCTATGGTCCTTATAGGAGCTCACAGAGACTGAAGCAGTGATCATGGAGCCTGCACAGGTCTGCACTAGGTTTCCTGCATACATGCTGTGGTTTTTTAACTTGGGGTTTTTGTTGGACTCCTAACAGTAGGAGTATGGTTGTTCCTGACTCTTCTTCCTGATTGTGAGACCCTTTTCCTCCTATTGGGTTGCCTCCTCAAGCCTTGATATAAGGGCTTGTCCCTAGTCTGATTGCATCTTGTTATTACATGTTCAGTTGATATCACTGGGAGGCCTGTTCTTTTCTGAAGGGAAATGGAGGAAAGGAGGAGGGAGGGAAACAGAGAGGAGGGAAGGAAGAAGAGGCTCCAGTTGAGATGTATTGTATGAGAGAAGAATAAAGAAAAAGCAAAAAAAAAGAGAGAGAGAGAGAATCCCAAATCATCTTTCAAGATTAGTTCATAATTCCTAAATTAAAGACACGGTTTTGTTCAAATTTCTGATTGGTTTTGTGACAAGTAAACTAAATTGCTGAACTCAAGATTCCACTTGCAATATACTGCATATTATTCTTACTACTTGTAACAATTTGTTAGAGACCATATGGAAAATAATATGCCAAAGAGTTGAAGATTCTGATGTTTTATGCATATTTTGTTTAAGACTTCTCAACAATACCTAAATACCTATTTTATTTACCAAAGTCCTGATTGTGAAGAAACTGCTAATGCAATCACTGTGACAAAGAAAGCACATTCCAGACTTTCCCTAAAGTCTTCAGTGATCTTACAAAAGCACTCACAAATGGAGCTGTAGGCTCATAGCTGTTTCTGGCAGCAAGCATGGAATTTCCAAGACAAGAATTATATAATACAGTCAGGGTAAATGTAACAGCAGCCTTGGCAGATGTAGTACAAGCAGATATAATGTAGAGGGCTTGGAAATTGTAATTTCCATTTAGCAGAACCATGGAGCTTTACAGTTTAGAAGTTTGCTAACAACATCATTGACTTCCTCAGATACAGATGCCAAATCCCCTTCTACAGAAACCTGAGCAGAAAGAGAGTCATCTTTTTCTGAGGCTCATTCCATTCCACAGCTAAGCAACTCAAAGGTTGGAAAGTTCATTCTTGATTTTTTATTTATTTATCTTATAAATCCTCATATTTATTCTATCACATCTTGCTGTAAAGAAAATACAGTTCTATTCAGCATGTATGAATGCTGTTATATTAAAATCTTTGATTTCTCTAACATGACTTTTCATGTTTTCACAGGAATTTCCAGAAAAGCAGTTAAAGGTAAAATAGGAATAGCATGGGCACAGAACCCGCTGACTAGCTTGGTGTAACCTTGGCCCATTTTGCAGAGTTAATGTGGCAAGTGATATGAAGTTTATAGAACACTTAGCATAGCACCTAACACATAGCAGATATTTAAAATGCAAACTAGAGTTATTTATAATCTTCTCTCCATCATCCTACTTTTTGAGTCAAACTATTTAGTCACTGTCCTACATTTTTTATTTTGGGGGAGGAAAAACTATAGCATGCATCTTCTCATCTCATTTTTGAAATCAATTAGAAATTCTGTGCAGTAGAGAGCTATCATCTAACTGTCTTTGAGAGGGGAAAAATACTATTCATCACACTTCCCTTACTTAAGCCTGAATGGAGACTTACCAGGTAGAAAACTCTGCTTTTCTACAGTAGAGAAAACTTTGATACCACATGTAGTCACACAACCAACACATACAATAATAAATGTTACCTACATGGGTCTGAGATTCATTAAAAGTTTATTTTTTATGCTTTCAGCAAACAGCTTAAGATCTTTCTCAAGATTCTGATTTATGGGGAAGGGAGGAGTGAATCAGGAATGATTGAGAACTTTAAAATGGGAGGACTGGTTTGTGGATACAGATTTTAACCAAGTATTTCCTTTCTACATGCCCCTTTTTTCTTAATAAACATAAAATGACTCATGAAAATGTCACAGGAAGTGCAAAAGTACATAATTTGGATAATTGTGGCAATATTAGATAAGTCATCAGTACCTACAAAATAGTACTTATATCTTCTCATTGTATTTGTCACAAAAGAACAGGAATTGGGGAACGTATGTGTTGACTTTGAGAAAGAGAACAAATGTGACTATGGAAGATACACAGGACTTTTGGTAAAGGTATGATGTGGGCACATGTATACATGTACTTGTATGTATATATGTGGTATAAGCAGGCAAAAATAATACATGCAGAATAGCATCAAGTACCAACAATGACATCTTGGTTGAAAGGGAGGATGAGATAAGGATATTAATGAAAAGAGAGATGTTATGGAATATTTCCTCAACTAGGCAAAGATGTGTTACATTTGTTTATACCCTGGAATATTACTTTAATTATGTAAAGATGTGCTACATTTTTTTCTGATGCCTTTGTTAATGATGTAAAGATGTGTTGCATTTGTTTGTGGTGCATTTGCTTAATTATGTAAAGATGTTTTGAATTTGTTTCACCTTGCCTGCCTAAGGCACCTGATTGGTCTAATAAAATGCTGAATGGTCAATACCTAGGCAGAAGAAGGATAGGTGGGGCTGGCAGGTAGAAAGAATAAGTAGGAAAACAAATCTAGACTCCAGAGAGAAGAAGGAAAAATAGGAGGAGAAAGAGGAAGAGGAGGAGGAGGAGGAGGAGGAGGAGGAGGAGGAGGAGGAGGAGGAAAAGAAGAAAGAGAGGAACATGTCAGGGGCCAGAAGCCAGGTAGACACCAGCCAGGTCCAAGAAGCAGGAAAGTATAACATACATACAGAAAGAAAGGTAAAAAGCCCTGGGGCAAAATGTAGATAAAGAGAAACAGATTAAACCAAGAGCTAAGCTAAGGCCAAGCATTCAAAACTAATAGTAAGTCCACCTGTCATGATTTGGGAGATGGTTGGTGGCCCCCCAAAAACCTGTTATATTTGAAGTTCCAATGTGGGGCCTGAATTTCCACACGGGGCCTGAGAAAACTGGGGGGGGGGG